>OMNM01048823.1:0-18151 GCA_900302745.1 Parablennius parvicornis
TCCACAGATACAGTGCCTGCAAGATAAACATGTGGTCAAGATGACCACTGTCCACCATAGGCTTACTGAAAGATGACACTATTTATCATGATCTGCCACTTCATTTAACTTTGGGACTGCAGGTCAGTGGAGCGCAGATCCCATTTAACCATGAGTGAAGACAAGGGACACTGGCACATAAAAGAAAATGTAAAAAGAAAATCTAGCATGTTAATTCATTCCAATTTCTGGTACTTAGTGAATGAATTTTAGGGAACAGTACACTGCCTATATATAATTCTGCTTTACATATTTAAAAGGGTATATGAATAAGTATGGACTTATTTAATTCTACCTATGGTCAGTCACAGCTGGATTTCATAGGCACAATTTATACTACTATTTGTTTGATCCTAATTATGATTATTATGATGATGATTATGATTGTGATTATGATTATGAGTATTATTATTATTATTATTATTATTATTATTATTATTATTATTATTATTATTATTATATTAATTAAAAACTAGAGTAGGCATCGTGTGGGACATTTTCCTTTGCAGTTTTTTGGATTTATTCACAAACAGCTAGCTGTTATCATTTCCATAATCTTATCACTTGGTTCTTGGATGTTGACAAATCATCCCTGAAAATTTATTTAATTTCGGGTAAATATTTTTAGCGAAATGTTAGTAAAATGCATACATACATACATACATACATACATACATACATACATACATACATACATACATACATACATACATACATACATACATACATAACAATGAATAAATAGACACAAAAATCATAACCTTTCCCCCAACTTTCGTTGGTGAAGGTAATAACGCGAATGATTACTGTATACAGTATTATATTTTTAGTATATTATATATGGGTCACTGCGTCTTTAATGTCGTGTTGATTACGTCACTACGCAACGCAAACAGCAACCTTTCGACAGCGTCTATCTGCTGACTGCTCCGTCAAATAAATACGATGGTGTCAATCACCACGTCCTCGGTGCAGCTGCTCTAAGAGTACAACTCCCAACACACCAAGGAGCGCAGGATACTGTGTCTAACCACATCTGTGACGAGCTGTAAGTGGCGGTTTAATCCCGGTCTTGTGTTTGGAGCTTGCTAACCAGAGCTAGCCGTGCAGCTAACACGAGCTAAGCTAGTATTAGGTAATGCTAGTCAGGAAGATAACTCGGTAGGGGCGTGAACTCCTGTTAGTACTGGGGCCAATACGGTGTTATTGTAGCATAACTGGTCAAATAAAATACAAGAGCGACGCTATTTTCTTCCTTTTTGCCTGATATTAGCCGGTATCAGGGCACTCAACCACAGACAGTTTAGTGCGGGACTAATTTGTACTCTTATCAGCTCCACTGAGCCGAAGGGAAGTTACAGTATGAAACCAATATGCCCGACGAGTTTTACTTGCGACACCCAACGCAATCGCACGTCAATTTGCGTTAGCCACGATCGCGTTGTAATTAAATGAAGCCAGCTAACTCGGTTCTGTCTTGGCAGGTTGGCTGATACTCTCAACAAGTGGAGGAGTGGACCGTCAGCACTGCGATGCCTCTGCTGTTCCTGGAGAGGTTCCCCTGGCCCAGCCTGCAGACCTACACTGCCCTGAGTGTGGCCCTGCTGGCTGGGAGCATCTTCAGTGCCTACACCACTGTTACCGACCCTGGGTTTGGCTCTTTAGAACCTGACGAAACACCAGCTCCCTCTGGAGTGGATATTGAACACATAAACAATGATATTAGTAACACTGAATTGGCCACAACTGTCCTGTGGTATCTTATCACTGACAGTCTCTTTGTATGGGTAAGCATCGCTGTCCTCAGTATTATTCCCATGTCAATTCCATAATGTAATAGAAAGGTGATAACGAGCACGTTACTCTCTGTCATCTCAGGTGTTGGTGAACACATTCTGCTGTTCCTTAATGTTGATTGCTAAAATGATTCAATACGTGGTGTTCGGTCCACTCAGAGTCAGCGAAAAGCAGGCAAGTGTTGTCGCTGGCACTTGAAATGAGAACCAAAGACTTGTTCCACTCCTTAGTGTAAATCTGTTAGGGAAAACATGCTTTTCCTCTGTGTTGTCTCCGTAGCACCTAAAGGACAAGTTCTGGAATTTCATCTTCTACAAGTTCATTTTCATCTTCGGCGTATTGAACGTGCAGACGGTGGAGGAGGTGGTCATGTGGTGTTTGTGGTTCTCTGCTTTGGTCTTTCTCCATCTCATGGTTCAGCTCTGCAAAGACCGTTTTGAATATGTAAGTGTCTCTATCAACAATGTGTCTCTTTTTGTTTTACACATTTTAATACCCTGAAGTTTTTGTCATGCTAATCATGAGCTAGATAAGCTCATGATTCTGAATCAATTTGCTTAAAGTTAAATACTGAACCAATTATACTGTCTATTTGTAATCTTGAGTATTGTAACAACTTTTTTTCTCACAGAAAAATGAAATAGTTCAAACGAAAACACTCTTCTTACTGGAGTTGGCAGCCTTCGCAGTGTGATTGTGTAGGCTTTAGCAGCAACAGCCTTTGCTGGTAGTTCCTGATGCCCCTCATGCTTCAGGTTCTGTTTGGCTTTCAGGTTTTCAATGATACATTTGACCTTGTCCTGTTTGAAGAGCTAATGCTTTCACCTCTAACTGAGGTTTCTGAGACTGGGTAAAATAATTTACTCGGCCATGGAACTTGGAATAGTTACCTCAACTGATGATACTATACATATGCTAGAAACCTTTTTATTTGTTGGATAGATAACTTGCAAAAAATGGAGCATCACTTTTTGCTGTGAGGTAATATTGTGGCAAGTTAGGAGGTCTTTTTATAGGTAAGAGAAGTCTTCTGAAGTAGCTGTATCATGGTAGAGGAGATTGTTGTTAGGGGGAGCTTAACTTTATTTACCCCTGTATAATGAAGATGTACGTCCTTCTTCATACATGTAATAAACTGGAAACCAGTATTTTTACAACATTATCACACCGATGCGGATGCAGGGTGTGGATGCATTGATAGTTAAGTTCCTTCTGGGCTCACTGCAAATGACCTCGTTGACGTAATTTAACTGCCAAACCAGCACATTGGCATTTTTTGTTCTAAAGTCATTTTGTAACACTTAATACTTAAAATGAGTGGCACTCAGTTTTACATCAGACAAACTACGTCGTCAGTGTGCTGTGTTAACCCAGAATTCTCTATGCATGATGTTTAAATGTGGGCAGGTTATAAAAGATGGGTCATGAGGCCAGATTTCTGCGCTCTGTGGGTTACACAGTCACTATGGCACATCAGGCTGCTTACACAGGCTGAACACAAATGTAAGAGTGACCTTTCACTGTTCAGAAAATGACTTTGAATAACATTTGATCAACAAGCCCTCCAAATGTCCATACCAACTTCTGAAAGGTGTGCTGAACATCCCCCTAAAGCCTGGCTGTAACTGTACTCTTTTCACTCAGGGATCTATTAATAGTGCCTCACACTGGTTTGACTGATGCAGTTTCTGTCACTACATTGGCATGACCCCGTATCAGAGTGTACTCTGCCTGTTGGACAAAACAAAATATCAAATTTAATCATATCCTTTACAACTGCAGAATGGCATGAGGTTTGTATGTGATTCCTCATGTAATGTTGACAGACGGAGAATCCCTGAATGCAAAACATCTCACAGTTGAAATGTAGCAGTGTTTTTGGTGAACGTATTGTGCTGGCATGGGTCATTATGAGTCAGTTGCTACTTTAGCTAACAGGTCTTCTCTTTTGGTTGATATGTGCCGGTCGTGTTTACCCAGCTAACTTACTGACGGTCTCTGTATATGTGAGTGGTGTCTTTGAGGTGAAGACATGCAAATGAAAGTGCTCGAGCTGGTAATTGAGTTGTCATTGTGGGTGGGTTGAAACCTCGAGTGAACCCGGTGATACATACAGAAATTATGAAACGTGTTTTAATGTGCAAGAGTGCCTCTGGAAAGTATTCACAGTACTTCACTTCTGTCACATTTTGTTCTGTTACTGTTTTATAACAAAAATAATCAAATAAATTTTTTCCCTCAGAATAATACATCCAATAAATGACTGATTAAAAACACTTTTTTTTTTTTTTTTTTTCAAATTTAGAATAAAATACTGTGAAATCATATGTACTCGAGTATTCACAGCCTTGGCCATGAAGCTCAGAATTGAGCTCATCATTCTTGATGTTTCTACATCTTCATCAACTTTAACTGTTATAAATTCAGCTGATTTGAAATGATTCCTATTTATATAAGGTCCCACAGTTAACGAGTGCTGAATAGTTTCTGCTGCTTTAGAGATCCCAATGAGCACAGTATGAGCATTATTTTTGTGTTTCTTTACATTGACCCAAGTAAAAGGTGAATGCTTCCCTGGTATGTTAATTTTTACATTGCTGAGCAGCTTTTCAGTGTGGGCCTTCCCACAAGCATGCTGATGAGCTTTACTCCGGGGCTTTGTTTTTGCTAATCCAGTTCTCCTCTTTACATGAACAGTAATTTGTCTCGATTAGTACTCCAGCCACACACACAGACAAGTGGTACTCATGACTTGTATCTTTTTCCCTGCAGCTGTCCTTTTCACCGTCCACTCCTATGAACAGCCACGTGCGAGTGCTTTGTTTGCTGGTCTCTTTGCTCCTGGACTGCTGCGGCCTGGCTGTGGTGTGTGGTCTGCTGGGAGCATCACACGGCATGCACACCCTCTCCTTTATGGCAGCAGAGGTGAGAGCCTGCAGCCATAACGCCATAGAAAGGATGGACAACGGTTGCAACAAAGCATGTTTTGACCACTCTGCGCATGATAGTGCATCTCAGTTTTAAGTTTTGTTGGCTCCGCAAAGATATTTTCACTTGAGCTGCCGCCAACTTAAATATTCCAGAAACCTACGCGGTTTCCTAAGATGTCGTGAGTTAAGAATTATAAACACAGTTTGATGACTACAAATTCCAGTGTCTTTGTAAACATATTGACTTTGGTGCGATCGATGGAGGCAACTGTGGTTTGGCAAAATTGTGGCAATGGTCTTGTTTTCGTGTATTGGTTAATTCTCTGTGCAGAAGTGCTACTTTTTATGGGAATAAATATGTGAATGATACTTTCTTGTAGAGTAACTTTTAGGTTTCCTGAATCCTGATCTGCAGAATCAGTGAAGCACAGATGCCTTGAGAGTTTAACTTTGCCCACAGCATTTTCTTCTCCACTGATCATATTTTGTACTATCAGAGCTGTCTTTTGTGAAGCTCAGTCACACTCTGAAGAGATTGCTATGAAGCATCAGTGGAGTATTATGTAAAAAAAAAAAAAAAAAATTTATTGGATTTAGTTTGGTTGAATTAGTTGCCGCTTCCTCGTGTTGTTCCTGTCTCAACAACATGACCTTACAAGCAAGTGATACATCAGTGTTTTAATATGACTCCTTTTAGAAAACACAAAAAAAATCTATTATTTGATGCTTTGACTCTTTGTATGAAGTGTTATTACATTTAGTTTTATGAACAAAATATAAAACAAATAAGGTTTTGGAGCGTCTTCTCATGAATGGCACTGGTCTGTGATGATTGCATCATCTTCACGTGTTTCCTTTTCAGTGTCTGCTGGTGACCGTTCGCACCGGGCATGTCATCGTGCGGTAAGTCTCTTGAAAGCCTCATTATCCAAGCGTGCACAGACACACACACTGCAGCAGTATGGATGACATAGCCTGTGCAAGTTTAGCGTCAAGGGCTAATCTTAGCAACACTTATTTGTTTTCCCTCTGATGCCTTTAGCCCCAGGGTGAAAGGTTTCTTTTTCTCCTGACAGGATGTGCTTAATCAAATCAAATGTTATCTTTTAGTTGAGAATTTAAACAGCTGTCACTGGAAATAAATAGAAAAAGCATTACAAATCATTTAAATTCAATAAATACTTGGAGACTGTAAAACTACAGACTGAGGCTTTATCTCTACTGGCAACACGTAAAAGCTTTGAATCAAAATGATGACCTAAAGTAAATAAATAATAGATATTTACAAAAAGAAAAAGACACCTTCAAGCACTTTCAAAACCTTGGAAACATTGTTAATATGGCTGTAGCTTATGAAATATGTAAGACTGTAATTTGTCAAGGTGGTTAACTGAGGGAACATACAGAACGTCCTTTATGCAAGACCATTCACTTTAATGTACTCTTAATTGTGAGAACTGCTATAAAAATTTGTTTAAAAAAAAAGATTCTATTTTTTGTACTAATTTCAGTTTGAATGAATGTGTTGGGTTTTTCTTCTTCAGCTGCATGCTGGAAGCTGTTCCACAACAAGTTTGTTTGTAGTGACGATCTACCATAAAATTCATTCTTGTTGGTTCTTTGTCAGACCTGCATTTATCACCTGGTTTCATTCTTTTCTTTTAACTAAGCATGCTGGCACAGATGTCAAATCTGTCCGGGAAAACAAACATTCAAAATCATTCATCCATATTCACTGTGTGTTCTGTAAAGCCTTGTTCTCTGCTACTAATGACTGTCCTCCCTGTGTGAATCCTTTTTTTTTTTTTTTCCGCTCATCATTGCTTTGTGCTGTAGTTTTGTCTCCCTCCACACAATGTTGAAATATCTCTTTCTGTTGCCTCCCTCAGGTACTCAATCCATCTGTGGGATTTGAAGCACCCGGGAACTTGGGAGAGTAAAGGAACGTATGTCTACTACACAGACTTCATCATGGAGCTGGCTATGCTCTTCCTCGACCTCATGCACCACATCCACATGCTGGTAACCTCCTGCTGACGAGCTGCCTGACTACTAGGCTTCACTCAGACACCAGTTCACGTCTCACCTTTTCTATCCGTGTTTGTCTCGTTAGCTTTTTGGTAACATCTGGCTGTCCATGGCGAGCTTGGTTATCTTCATGCAGCTGCGGTATCTTTTCCATGAGGTCCAGCGTCGCATCCGCCGGCACAAGAACTACCTCCGTGTTATCAACAACATGGAAGCAAGGTGCTTTTGAGGTTTTATTCTGTTGGTTTTATTTTGTGTTCTGCAGTGATTATATGTCTTATTGACCACCCATATTTGAATATGCTGTGGACTCCGGGCAGATTCTCTGTTGCGACTGCAGAGGAGCTTGCTGCTAATGATGATGATTGTGCCATCTGTTGGGATGCCATGTTGACAGCACGAAAACTACCCTGTGGCCATCTCTTTCACAAGTAAGAAATTAGTGGGTTTCAATAATTACACCGTCTATCCAGGGGCATTCAGGAATTTATCCTTCCAGAGAGCGGAGGCTCTCGCCTCCTTACGATCCTGAATAACTAAATAACTTCAGTTACTTTGCTCTTCAGCTCTTGTCTCCGGTCGTGGCTGGAGCAGGACACGTCGTGCCCCACGTGTCGGACATCACTGAACATTAACGGGGAAGGGAGCCAGGCCAGAAGCCAGCAGCAAGGTGGTGGCTTGGAAGACAACATCGGCCCAGCTGGAGCCGCTCCAGAGGCTCGACCACATATAAACCAACACAATCACTTCTTCCACTTTGATGGTGAGCCTGTTGGACACAAGCCTCAACAGTCTCTCCATACTCATCGGCCATGTGCAACGATGAAGTATAAACTCCACATAATCTTATTTACAGGATCTCGCATTGCCAGCTGGCTGCCCAGTTTTTCAGTGGAGGTAATGCACACCACTAATATCTTGGGCATTGCGCAGGCCAACAACTCCCAGCTTATGGCTATGGTGAGTTCATATTTACAGATAAGTAATAACCAATTCTATTATTGTTCATAAAGAAATGCACCTTTTTGTTGTACTTTATTTTCATAAAGTTTCAGATATAAATTCATAATTTCTCTCAATCAACTGTCTTTTAACATAATCTGTATGATGTGTGTATGTTTACTTGACCTTCCCCAAAGATGTTTGGTTTACAGAAATTTAAATAATAAACCCATACGTTTAATAACTATTTACATTCTCCTGATACTAATCTTTAAAGATATTCAACATATTTTTCATCTTAATCAGCTGTGTTGTCCTTCCTTAGTATTTGATTTCTCTTATGTTTTCTTCCTCTGTG
Organism: Parablennius parvicornis; assembly: GCA_900302745.1. Lineage (NCBI taxonomy): Eukaryota > Metazoa > Chordata > Actinopteri > Blenniiformes > Blenniidae > Parablennius > Parablennius parvicornis. Next base: position 8,095 of record OMNM01048823.1, read on the forward strand.
CTCGCCGGCCATCAGGCCCATCAGATTCAGGAGATGTTCCCTCAGGTGCCGTCCTACTTGGTGATGCAGGACCTGCAGCTGACCCGCTCTGTGGAGGTCACCACTGACAACATCCTGGAGGGGCGCATCCAGGTGCCTTTCCCCACACAGGTCAGTCAAACCCAGTCAAACGTTAACGGGATCCTCTGACGTTTCTTTCGATAAACGCTGCTTTAACAGTCACTGCAACACACACAGTTTATCTTTTTACTCCATTCAATTCCTTAAACTTTTCTTGAAACACCAACTTGCCTGTTCTGGGCACAATCTTTCCTCAGGCCATAGAGCGCGGCCCTCTGCAGGCGAATGCTGCAGCAGAAGAGCAGGCGGGGCCCAGCGGAGCTGCTGAGCCGGGCCTCGGTGAGCCCGACAACATGGAGGCCAGAGGAGGTCGCTTCTCAAAGTCTGCTGAAGAGCGGCAGAAGATTTTGAAGCAAAGGAAGGAAGAATTGCTTCAGCAAGCACGCAGGTCAGTACATTACAGGAAAAGGTGTTGCCATCAATTTAAAATAAAATTCGAAAGGACATTTTGGGGGCCTATTGTTATTTGTTTACGCTATTCAAAATGAAATTTAGAGCTCAAGAGTGTCAGGAGACATACAGGATTGTTCTTTTTAGTTCAGCAGATCAAATTTCAATGTACTTTGAATGTAAACCAAAAGAGCAAAATTGTTTTTCTGTCTTAACATGGCAACTTGCAGAAAAAGAAATTGTCAAAGGAAAATAATTAACCAGTCATATGTTAACATGTGATTTTAGAGGTTTGCCCACCAAAACATATAACATCATAAAAGTCCTTTTGGTGTAATACTAATTTTAATTTTAGCATCAGATTGACAAATACAGTCCAATGTTGACAGTGAGTCATCTGCATCAGCTATCTTTTAAACACTGCTTTAACAATGGGTTAATGCTCCAGACAGATCAGCTGTACATCGCAAGGCAAACACAGTCACACACACTCATAATCACACCTCGGGACAATTTGAGAGACTCCACTAGACTTCAAGTCTGTTATTTGAATGGGAGAAAACCAGAGTATCTGAATAAAAAAAACAGCCAGGGAGAACTTGCAAACTCCACACATCCTGGACTCCAACCGGGGACACTGGGGTGAAAGTACAGACTTCTACACCCTCTTTATATGTCATTAGATTTGTGAATGTTAATGGTTCCTTGTCAAAGTGTAGTCATCTTCATCTGTAACAAACAGTGTGTATGTGGCCTTTAACAAATCTCTTGTTTCAAGTGTCACACTAGTAGCCTCACATTGTAATAGCACCTCAGCCTGCCTCACTCATCCACCATCGTCATCCTCTCTTCCAGCTGCATGGACTCTAAAAAACATTGTTTTAATTCATCAGAAGGATTTCAGCTGAAAACTGCCAGTGAAGGTGACGTTGGATTATAATGGTGCTTGTTGTGCGTTTCCCTGCAGGAAGTACCTGAACAATGGTCCAGAGGATCAGGATGAGGATTTGCCTGGACTGGAGGAGGACATGCTCCCAGATCTGGACTCCAGTGTGCTGAGACGTAGAACCATGGCGGCAGCCGCAGAGAGACGCATGCAAAACCAACAAGACCCCGCCCCCTGATTTACAATTTGGGTTCAGCTGAGGAGTCCAGGGGGTTCATCCCGAGAAACACTGACAGAGCTATTTCAACCTTCCCCCATATGGTGTAGACGACGGTCACCACCCTATATAAAACTAATTTAAAAGCGTTGCAAACGTGACTTTCGGACTGTTTTGGACTGCCTACAAGAAAGGTGAGACTAATGTAAATGGCCTCTGCATCACTGATTCCAGTATTTTCAGCATTATATAAACTAATGGGTGCAAGTAAAGAAAAATGCAAGGTTGCATTGCCCTTCATTTACGTGCCACACTTTGCAACCACCCGATTTTCTAGAATGTCACCGTCTCGTGATTCAAACTGGCTGTCAACCTGCAGCATGCTTTGACATTCAGAGGATTCAAAGGAACACAAGCAAGCAGTTATGTTGTGAGAAGGCTCTGAAGGAGAGAAAGTGTCATTACATGATGAAAAGGACAATTTTCTTTCTTTTATCAGGTGTTTTTTTTTTTTTTTTTTGCTTCGCTCACGGCAGAAAACTTCCTGTTCATTAAGGAGAAGCTCATCTGTTGTACCTGTATTCTTTTTTTGGAGTTCCAACTGTGAAATAAGCGTAGGCAAAATAACAGTTTTATTTCTTACCTCAAAGTAAGAGAATGTCACTTTAGTATTTTTCAGCCTTTTTTTGTCAAATATGAATGTCTCTTATCAAAACTAATGCTGCAAACAAAGTGTTTTTGACCCACGTGGGTTGTTCTGTATTTAGTGTGTTACATCACCTATTGCAAACAGTTTGCATTTTGGTTTTTAACATCGGGGAAACGTGGGCTCGTGCATTTTTTTGCTTCCGGTTTTGGCACCCTGAGGTGCGCAGACAAAAAGAGGATGTACATTTTATACAAGGACGCTGGGTGTTATCCTCTGTGTCTTTCTTAAATTAACTCTTTGCTGATGAGCAGTAAAAAAAAATCTATTATTTTTCTGCTGAGTTTGGGGGTCCTGGTCATCTGTGTGTATCATAGATATGTATAAAGTGTTAAGTCTGCAGAAGCTGGACTTGCTGCATTTTAATTTGAATACATTTCCCCCTCATTTAAGAGAAGAGGCCTCTTCAGTTTTAATCCTGAAGCAGTTTGTTTCAAAATGTTGACGCCTCTTTCACATGCAGAAGAAAAACTACACCTTTTCAAACCTTCACAGCAATTCCAGGCGACTTTGACTTTATACTTCTTGATATTCTGCAACCTGAATGACTGATAATCTTTACGATGAAAAGTTTTATTTTGCAGTCTGTGTCCATTCGCATGAAGGGGTGCTAAGTGCAAAAAATTAAACCAGCATGGGATATAATCATCCTTTGCTTACACACCTTGTTTCTCTTACTTTTGACATAAATAAAACATTTTTGGTAGGTTTATTGTCAAATTTCAAGCCAATCTGTAGCTGGTTGAGACAATGAGACATATCAAAGGACACAACAGAGGAGACACTGATGGTTAATGGACATGTTTGGATTTCAGTTATTACAGTGCTACGAGCAGTTTGAGGTGAGATCTGAACAAGTGCTTTTGTTTCCTTCCACTTTATCCCAAAGACAAACCCACCAACTTTCACTGAAAGCTAAAGAGTTTTGGTCTTTATAGTGTTTGTTTATATTGCTCAAACTGGGTTTTGGGGGTTGTTGTAGAACCATTGATGTAGGATTTAGTTTTTAGATTTCAGTAAGTCATGAATTGTAGAAAGAAAAAAAATGAGAAAGGGGGTTGTGTTTTCATTTTCAGTTTGTCATTCAGTTACTGCGGAACATTTAAAATCCATGGTATATTTTCCTATTCGTGGGATACCTTTCATAACCATTACTTATTTAATCGAAACTGAAAAAAAAAAACAACTTTTGGACTGAGCTTTCCTGTATTTTTGTGCCTAAATCAAAAATGATTCAGTTATGGATAATTTCTGTAAATCTAGTTTTTGTAAAATATGTTAATACAAAACACTCAATAAACTGCTTCTACAGCTTTTTAACAAACTGGTTTGTATTTCCTGCTTCCTTATTTCTTTTAAGAGGAGTAGAAATGGTCAAACGCCAGTTCTGCTTCTGGTTTCTACACCTGCTGTTCACAATGCTTAAAATGTCTGGTTTTTGACAAACACATTATTTCCAAAATGGGGAGATTATTTGTCCAATAAATTGGCTAGAAATGTGTGAGATAAAGTATTTGTTGCAGATATTTAGAGGCTGTACGGTACAGTTGCCATGTCTTCTATATTGTGTAATTAACAAATTTCAACAGCAACTAAATTCAATGTCATAGTAATTACTGAAATAAAAATCCAAACTATACATGATATTAAATATGACCTGTAATTAACATGCAGGGAGTATACACCTTCTCAGAAGTTATGAATATGGGCTTGTTAGAGCCCGATATTAAAAAAATGACACAAAATGTAAGAATCACCCGAATTGTTATAAAATATATTGTAATGAAACCTGTAATGCAATAACTGGTCAATAATGTAAAAAGATTTGAGAATATTTTATGTTTAATATACCTGATTTTGTACAGATAATTGGAGAACTAGATAATAGAAAACAGAAGACTAGAAATGACTTGGACAACTGCAATCATACATAAATACCATAAACTTGTGCTCGTATACTCGTAAAAACAAATTGTCCAAACTTTTAGAACTCATTCTGTCAGTGTTATTTAAATTGTAGCAGTTCAAGTTCAAGTCCAAACTATAAATCATTGACTCAGTTTATGATGTAATGAAATTATTACAAAATTACAGGAAACATATTTTGCTTGCCCCATAATATATTAAACGTTTTTAAGTTTTTGGCTCCTGTTACATTATTGACCCCTTTGGTACATTGTGGGTCTTATGACATTTTGTTTTAAAATACATTTTGGGTTCAGCACTTTTGTTACATTACCAATCAGTTTTTACATTTGTAACATACAAAATGTTGAGTTTATTTGGAACATAAAATAATTTTCCTTTAAAGCTCAACTTAAAAAAAAACAGCAATTTTAATAACATACCAGACTGTAAATAAAAAAAAAACTTTCTCCAAAAATCTGCTTTGTATTTATTTTTGAGTCTTTTCCTTAGTAAAAAGACACTGATGTTCTGATTTTTTTTTTTAAACAAAACACCAACTGGTATTTAATGAGTGAAACTTCTGAAAAGGATTGTTGAATTAGTTTTATGATCAACACTAAAGTTGGAAAAAAGAAACACGGGGGAAAAATGGTGGGAAAATGCATTTTAATATTTATATTTGCATTCATATGTAATGCACAAAGATGTGTATGAGACTCTGGAAAGCGGGTACATTAGACTGACGCACAGTTTTACAAGAATAGTCAGCTGTGTTTATGGGAAATAACATTTATGTTTGCTTTTTTCCTTTTGAACATGTTTTTTTTTAATTGAACAGAAAGAAACAAATGTAATAGAAAATAGTACAAAATAATACAGACTACAGTTCGATACATTTACTCTAAAGCAAGCAGAAAATATGTAACAGAACCTAATTTATTAAACTCAGATGTTTTGTTTACATGTCGCCACGCTGGTCCTGCGAACGTCACTAAGCCGCGCGAGTTGCGTCGGTGGGTGGACTGACGTCGGTGCAGTGCCACGTCATCCTGGAGGGCTCGTGCCAGGCGGAAGCGAGGCGGCGAAAATCTCTCAATGTGTGCCTGGTAACGATGCGATATCAGCCCGGTGGAAACTAAGCGAAAGTGTCGCTTTTAGGCAATTTGAACTCGTTGTGGGGTCGTAGCTGGACCTTTTTAACCGGTAAGTCTTCACTGCTGATAGCAATTTAGCTAGTGACAGCTCCACGTTACACGCTCGCGCTCCGTGGAGCCGAACATATTTGACTGAAGTCGTAGTTAAGGCTTCGTTTTTGTCGTTTCTCACTTCACTATACGACTAATTAAAGTTAATACAGCATGAATGTTGGCATCTGTTGTTATTTCGTTGCTCTAAATCTTGAGGAAGGTGTAATACCTCTTCGTCAATCGGTTTTTACTGATGTATCCTTCCCTGTTTACCAAGAATCGACCAATTCATTCAATTACTTGTTGCTGAGCTGGACGTACTCTGTGATTTATTGTCATGTCTTCATTATTGCTGAGGCTAGACTCAAAGTGAGTTAAAGACACTAAAAAGAAAGGTGCTAGTTGGCCTTGCTCTGTGAATAGACTGAAGTGGGATGGACCAGCCTCTCATATTACACATCTTGAGTCCTGTCCTAGATTAGACAATAATCTGTAAGAATATTACTACTTAATTGCATATAGTCATTTCCTTTGTGGGTGTGTGCCTGTTCACACACCAGCTTTCTTGACAAACCTTAATAAACTTCTATGGTTTGGATTTGTAACCCTTTAAATGACCATCGTGGAACTACTTCTAAAATACATTTAACATTATTATTGTAAAATATTTAAGACTTTGTTTTACTTTTGTGGTTTTAAAGTCAATAACATGATTTACCCACATGGAAAAACATTCCTGGAGATCTGTCAATAGTTATACTTTTGTTTTTTTACCATCTGCATTTTGGTATCCTACAATCTAACGTGAAAAGCTTAAATATTACTTCTTGGGGGCATCCAGCCTTTGTTTAAAGTCGACGAAGCTTGCCATGTTTACCGCTCAATATAATGTCAAAGGAGCAAAACATGATGTTAGTTCCATTTTCTTTATGCTCTCCAAGATCAGAAATCATACGAGCCACACCTAACTCAATGTCCAGCCCCACTTGTAGCTTAAGAGTGTTTGTTTTAATAAAAAACAAACAAACAACGAATGACAAGAAAACCTGATCAAATAAGGTTTTCTTGTTTACCAATTTAAGTCACAAAATAAAGAGTAAATTATGAAAAATTTAAATCGCCTTTAAAATCTGCGTAAAACCAGAAAAAAACTGGTCAATTGTCCATATTGTAAAACCATGAAATTGTGAATTAAATGAAAACTACTGTTAACATTGGCTTTATTAACATCTAAACTGGTCACATTTTTCCACACTATTGGCCAATTTTATATTATTGGTTATGTCTAGCACTTTGGCTAGCAGATCTAGCAGTTGTTACCTCACACGTTGGCGTTTCATTGGCATTTCATTCTATGTGATTAATGTAAAATCTCCTCAAGAAGACAACACAGGTTATTAAATGTAAATAAAAACATTCATTAGATATATTTTTATAAAATAATCAAGCAAAATTTGTCCGGTAGATCATTATAATGTTTTTCCAGATAATTCCGCATTTCACCAGCTGAAGCTGTAATTGTCCGATCAAAGTTCTTTGCTTCCCTGAACAAACACATCCAGGCAGGTTCTGGCTGGCTGTATTTACATATCCCCTGTTGTGCTTTTAGGATTCGTTTCTTGGCCTCTCTTTGCGTTCAGAGATCGCAGAATGCTGCTGGATGAGTCTCCACTTTTTGAGCCCTCCCTGCTTCAGGACCTGGACTGGCCCAGCAATGGTGTTCTCTTCTCTCCTCCCATCTCCCCGAGCTGCCCCGGAGACGGCCTGGTGCTCAGGCCGCTCTGCACCGCAGATTTCAACAGAGGTGAGTCGCTTCACGTATTCCACACCTGAATGTATGTGTGCACCTTTCTGCTAAAACGATAAAGTATTTCAAAAGTTTGGTTTAATCTCCTCTGCCTCTCTCTCTTTTTTTTCCATCTAGGATTTTTCAAGGTTTTATCTCAGCTCACCCACACAGGGAACGTCACAGCAGAGCAGTTTGCAAGTAAGTTATGCCTCATACAACTTTCAATTCATTTAAAATAAATTATTCATAATAAAAAAAATAAATAAATCATGGCAAAAGTTTATGTATAAACAAAAAGTCAACCAAATCCCCTGGTCTGCAAACCGTAAAATTTTAACTCCTTCTTTTTCCTGGTGACCCCCAGAGAACTTTGAGCACATGAAGAGGACTGGGGACTACTTTGTGGTGGTGGTGGTGGATACCACTCTGGGACAGGTTGTGGCCACGGCCACACTGATCACTGAGCATAAATTCATCCACTCCTGTGCCAAGGTATGACACACTCTGAAATCTGTACGTTTAACTGTGGGTGCGGTATTTTTATCAACACTGATGTATAATTCTTGAACCTGAGTGAGTTGACGAGCTGCTGTTTGCAGAGAGGCCGGGTGGAGGAGGTCGTAGTCAGTGACGTGTGCAGAGGGAAGCAGCTCGGGAAATTGTGAGTAGACAGACCTTCCAGTATTTCGGCCCAGTCTTGTTATATTTGACACTTAATCTGAGACTTTTTAAGGAAATGTCTGGAGATTTGTGGTGCCTGTTTGTTTAAAAGTCTCTCTATCTTTTCTTTTGCCCTGTAGGTTAGTGTCTTCTCTTACTCTTCTCAGCAAAAAACTAAACTGCTATAAAATCACGCTGGAATGTGCACCCAAAAATGTGGCTTTCTACGAAAAGTTTGGCTACACTGCCTCGGACGAGAAGTACATGCAGTGTCGATTCTTTGACTGAAGATCAGCTTTAAACCGTTTTTTTTTTTTTTTTGTCATGTGGGAACGGACCATCATTTTTTTTGTACGGTTGCAGACATCAGCACTTGCAATGAGCAGCTCATGAGCTGGGAAAGCTACCAGTGAGTTCGTTTACACTTGTGACACATTAAGATTGTCCCTGAACACTTAGTGTGATTTCAACACACTTGAGTAAATATGAAAGTCAGTCTCCTGCCCCTTTTGGTAACCATGGCAACCTCACCAGGGTGGACTCCTGTCTTATTCTCTCATTCATCTCAAGTCTCAAGTCACAGACTAATCGTGTTCTTATGTCACTGATGAGTCAACTCTAACTCATAAAAGCTGTGTGGTGAAGGAAGACTTTACTGACTATATTCTCCAAGTACGTCATCAAATAATCCAAAACAGATTTAAGGTCACAGTACAAGCAAACATGCTGGAAGAATTAAGTGAAGATTATGGTTCATGTTTATTTTTCTGGTCTGTTGCCAAAGATAAGCAGCTCGCTTTCCTTTCCACGTTGTTAAAAATACAAATTTTTGCACAATGTTCGGGTTTATTTTTCTATTTTCTTGCTCAATACAGTTTCCCAGTGTCAATCAGGCCTCTGGCTCCTGTATGGGATGATTCATAACCTGTAATGAAGTTTTGAAGAGAACACATGAAGAACAACTAAACTGTTATTAACTTTTCTTCTGCATGAAAAGTGACTTTTTGAAACGGTGGAAAGGAACTCTTGTTTAGACTTTCCAGTCTATTTATTTGGCCGATGAGATTCAGATTGAAGCATTTTGTAAAGGGTGATAGGATTCACAATATTCCTTCTGTAAATTATTCAAGCTTTTGTAGTTAAGTTTTATAATTATTTTGGAGAACTGGGGAAATATTTAATGTAATTTATTTCTACATTTTAATAGCAAAATAAAATATTCTATGATCTCTAGCGTTTCTTTGGTTTGTAGTTGCACAACAGATGGAAGTTTGCCGCAGCAGATCAATGTCATTTGCTAAAACTCTTCAAAAGATATACAATGTGTGGTCCTAAAAATGCCAAGGAGTTCCAGTATGCTGCTTTTTCCAATCTTCATATACATTTAGTCTTAAATGTATGAATGCACTTGAAATGGGAACAGGTTTTCAAATAGCTAAAAATGGCACTTGAATAAAATATTTACTTTCTTTTCAGGTTAAAAAAGAATTGCGACACTGTTTGCATGAGGTTACATGAAACTGTTGTGAGGCGAAGTGTGGATTCTTCTACAATAAAGGTTTTGAAACACTGAACCAAACGTAGCACATTTCAACATTAATTACTATCGTAGTGAATCTTCATTTCAATTCATGGAAGTTGAATTTCATTGCCTCCCATTCAGTTAAATAAAATCTGCACAGACGTTTTTACTTGCCCCTTTTTAAATTATTTCTTCGAACACCAACAATGCACTAATCTAAATGCGTAAAATTATACTGACCAAAAAACAAAACAAAACAGATGGCTGAAACAAACAACAAACTTAGGACTTATTTTTATTAAGCTGTGAGATTTCATTTATTCTTTACTGAAACACATTAAGCCTGATGTTAGTCCGTACTCCTATCAAGTCCAAAATAAAGGCAACAGCTATTCCTCTTCTCCTGTCCTCCACTGGGCGATGTCTTGGCTATTTTCCCTTTTGCCAACTACCCCTCTCTTCTGCACGTCTACACAAATTCAAGTATTGAAAGTGCATTATTGCAATACTGTCCCGCTGCAAATGCAAAAATGCTTTAAATACTATAAAACTGCAAAAAACCTCCCATCAGTGCATACAGCTCAAGAAAGAAACAAAAAGGAGTTATGAAATTTGCCCCGCTCCCTCCCCGCGTCAGTACCCCATGTCTCAGACATGGGTGGCCTCCCTCCC
>OMNM01048823.1:18179-31650 GCA_900302745.1 Parablennius parvicornis
AAAACAAACGAGTGCACTGTGCAGCCACGCAGCTAAACATGGGCGACGCTCAGCCGTTCTGCGCTGCTGTGACCTGCATTGCTCCAAAATCCTCGTCCTCCTCCAGGGTGCGTTTGCGGCTTCCTGTTGGGAAAAACCGATGAAAGGACAAATGAATGAAACTACAACACAACTAAGCCCCTCCTGCTGCGTGAAGCTGTTTACCATCAGAAGAGATGGAAATGATTGTTTATTCGGAGTAAATCTCAAACCTTCAGGTTTCTTTGGTTTGTGCTGCATCAAACAACTGTAGTTTTAAGAGGGATTAAAACCTCATATGGAGCGGATTTAATCAAACATACAGCGCGATAACAGGACATTAAAGATGGCATGAAACTCCTATTTAAACTTTCTAATATTTTCATTATAATATTCATGACTTTCCTCCACATGCCAGTAGAGGGAGCTCCTGAGGAGTTGAATCCAAATTTGAAAAAGCAATGCCAAAAAAAACGTCAACAACAGAGAGAAAACTCGTACAAACCTGGCATCCCAGCTTGCAGAGAAAACGACCTGCCCAACTGCACTGGTGACATCATCTTAATGGTCAATTTGGCTAGGTAGATTGCTTCATATTCCTGCACAACAAACGGCAAACGAAAAGTCACAAGAGCAAAATGGTCACCATAATGAAAGAAGTGTAGTGTACAGCTTCCTTATTAGGTTCATCAATTTGCAATGTTTTGATCTTGTTAGGTTATATCCAGAGTCCTTATTGGTTCGTTACTTATCACATGTTAAAGTAATGAGTTAAAGCTCTGAAGCTTTTCTCATTTAAACATAATGAAGTGATACAGGCAGTTGTTAAATGTCTATTCACTGGAGTGATTCTGTTTCACATTAAACATCGTAATGCAATTTGTATGAGAGTGCCCAATACGGTACAGAGGTTGGTAGATTAGATCTCTAAATGATATTGGTGGACTTCCTATGAGCAGCCTGTAAACCTTAGACAAGTTACATACATAAAAGAAGTAAATAATCTGCAGTCACAATGAGATGGAAACCAATGTGTCAATGAGTTTGTCAGAAAACAAACCCTTCATTTCTGTTACCAAACATCCTACATTTCACTTTACTTTGTAGCTAACTAGATTCATTTTGCAGTAAGTACTGATATGTAATGCTTTAAAGACTGATACAGCACTGTCCTATCACTTGTTTAACACTTGTTTGTTCCAAATGGCGTTTAAAATTTCCCAACTTCAAAGTGCCGCCATATCGTTAATCTGGATTGGACCAAGACAAATATTGGCACAATTCAGGGCAATGATACTCCAAATATAAATGTCAAATGTCAAGAGAATAGAAATAAAATTGTAGTTATGAGTTAATGAGTTATGTAACTCGTAAATGAGGTTTCCAATGTTAACTTCCGGAACTTTTCCTGACCTTATTCTGGATCCAATCCAGATGAAATCTTGTACCCTACTAGATATGACCATCCTACAGATCACTGAATTTTTTACAAGTCAATCAGATACGATCTCCTACAGATATGATTTTTTGAAAACGGCTCAATGATAAGTAAAGGGGAAAAACCTTTGATTTTTTTTGTGTATCCAGATAGTTATCCGGATCACTCTCAAAATTTAATGGAATGGTTCAAGAGACATCCTCTGAATTTTTTTAGGAAGATCCCGTCAGTAGGTTTTTGTGTAATCCTGCTAACAGACAGACAAACCCTGGCAAAAACATAACCTCCTTGGCGGAGGTAATTATTAGGAAAAGTGTCTTATATCTCATTGTTACAACTAGATGTAAGTTTCTGTCGACTTTTACCTGTAACTGATGCACGAAGCCCACGTTGGGGTTGATGCAGAACCTCCTCTCCTGGACGTGGCTGAATGCATCCCTACAGAGGCAACACAGGAGGTGGGGGTGTTAGAGCTGCCTCACAAGCTTCTGCTGAATGGAACAACTCCATATTCTGGAAATATTTGAACCCACTTGGAAACCAGAAACCTACTTGGACACTACTGTGTATTTATGCTGATATCAGGCAACAGCGTTGGTGACAGAAATTAAAGCCTACGTCAACAGTGACTCTAGATGCAAGAGAGGAAAAACCTCACCTGTATTTCATTCCAAATGTTTCCATCAGGTATGCAATCACTAAGGCAGCACTGAAAGAAACAAAGGAAGTAATCAGTATCATGTTTCCATTTCTTCGTCCTCTCGACTGTGACTAGGCATTTTTTGTGTACAAGTTTAACTAAATGTAACCACTTGATCTTTCTGTTAGAAAACTTAAGTACAAAGCACACTATATTTTCCGAGTGAGGCTAGAATTAGGTTAATGGATGTCAGTCACAGACAGTTTTTATTCTGTGGGAAATGACTCTGTTTAACGTATTTTCAAAAAAAGCCAATTATAATCTTTTTGACGTTTTGTGCTTCAACTGTGACGCTACTTCCAAGCTGGTTCAACAAGTATAACAAGTGCACGCCTGATTTCTTCCATAAACGTTTCTTTTCCTCAGATTCAGCTTAAACAAGAGTACTGAAACAATAAACAGGCACCTCATAAAAGTATCATATGTTATGTTAAATAAGTGTATCATGTCGCAAATTCATATAACTTCACAAACCATTGTTCAATACTTATCCTGAAAGAAGCTATGAGTTGACATTTTTAAGTGGATCACAGTGAAACGTTGTCCTGCATGAGAACTGCCCCCGGGGCATCATTTACATGACCCCTACACGAAATCAATGTAGTTCAGAAAGCTTGTTTACTTTAATGTATGAAACTGCAGCAAACATTTGCAGATTTCCTGCTTTCAATATTCTGAATTATGCCTTTACCAGCTGAGGGAATCCACAAACAGAATAAAGTATCATCAGATTTGTGGTTTGTAATGTGTGTGTATATTTATATACACAAGAAACATTTTTTTTTTAAAAGCAACTCTCACCTTCTGGATATCCCTGCATTACCATGAATGAGTACCTTTCCTGTAAGAGGACAAAGAGATTGTTTAGTCTGCCTCTTCACTTTCTGACCATGATAAGATCTCTGGATCCTCACCTTCTGTTGCTAAGCAGCTATCAATAAATTCTTTAGTCTGTGAAAAAAGAAAAAGGTCAAGTGAGGAGGGAAACTTTACACAGAGGGCAGAAAGCTGTAGTGAGATAAGGAGACATTTAATCAGAAATGTCTTCTTAGTGCGTATCACCACTGCTAAGCTTAGTGTGTGATTTTTATTGTAGACGTTTCATCTTTATTACATTTTGAAGAAATCACTCTGGGACAATCAGCCCCTGAATCTCTTCCCGACGCAAGTAAAACAAAGTTTGTGACTCACCGTAGGAAAAAAGCGGATTATGTTTTCCACTGGATTGTCAGCAATGTCTAACACAAGATATCTGCAAGAGAGCAGTGGATGAAAGGAGTCCACACAAGACGCCGCAACGCTGCATGCTCGTCACATTGTTTCCTGTACTCACCTAAACGTGTGAGGGAAATTAGGTTTGATAAAATTGGCTTCAATGTCTTGGCGGACGCACACAATGTGCGTTATGCCGTGTCTCTCAAGAATTGGCAGCTATGAAAAAAAAAGAGGAAAAAAAAAAAAGCAGTGAGATGAAGGTAGAAAACGGTTATTTTTTTCAATTTCTCTTATTGCTGCGATGAGCTTTAGTAAGAATTACCTTGCTTTTCATTGCGGCAGAGTAGGGACCTAAAAACAGTCCCGGTAGAATCTCCTGGACAGAAACGGAGGAGAGCAAGCCGTTAACAGCACAACCAGGAACAATTCATCATCTTCAATCTATAAAGGCTCTCAGCCTAAATATGTGGCTTTACTCAGGAGGAGGCAGCACAAATGGAACTGGACCTCCGTTTCATCAACCGTCTCTCATCTTCACACAGCAACATATCAATAACACAATTCCTGAAGAATAACATGGAGTCTAATCATTTCTTCTAATGATATCTATTCTAATGTGATCTTAAATTTCATCAATCGACAACATATCAAATGGTCCTGAAACCAGTATTAAAGATTTATACTAAAGTACAACTTAAAGTTGTCCTGCTCCAACTGTATCGTTAATACATCCTGTTTTTTACAAACTATACTCAATATAATTTAATTTTAATAATCACTGAATGTTTTACGGATCAATGCAGGCATTAAATTAATTTTCCATTTACAAAATATCTGAATGTGAAGCACAATTCTGAGATGAACAATAAATGCCGTTTCACTGAATGAGCAACAATAAGGCGGGGAGCATTTGCAGGTTTGTAGACATGAATCCTGTCGGGAGCTCCAGCAGACGGAGCCGTTTGACCACAGAAACCACTGCAGACAAAAGAAGGGGTTGGTTTTACACACCTGCATGTCTCTTCTCATCGGATAAGCCCAGTCCTGTAAGAGAAGAAAGTAAACTGAGGTGAGAGGCTGACAAAGGTGATCCATGTTCTTATGAACACAGAGAAGAGGACGTCTGTTAACTTTGTGCACATAAGTGGCTAATGCTAACGAGCTAACGTCCCGGGTTGCAGACACGGATCCACACAAACACAGTGAAGCGATTCTGCTGTCAGCATCACGGCTCATCGGTAATGTTGTGTTCGGGCCTAACAGAGGAAGAATTCCTCCCGGAGAGTGTGGTTCGCAGGCAGGCGGCGCGGCTGGATGAGAGGTTAGCTCGGGTTAGCAGCTCGGACTCAGCCTCACCAGAAGGTCCTCCTTGGTCGCGGGCAGCGACGGGAACTGCAGCTTGAGCTCGTCGTCCATCCTGCTGTCTGCTTCGGACGCTGCCGGTCCGGCTCGACGCGCGGTCTGGATAGTATCTCGCGGCGGGGTTAGCTGGACGATCGCTGCAATTTGTTTTGAGTCTCCACATGCATGTCCGCCATGCTGTCCCCTGACAGATATGTCACGTGACGCCGCGGCAGATGGCAGGTGGGCGCGTTGAGGGGAGGGAAGGAGCGAGAGGGCGACGTCTCGCGCTGAGTGCAGGAAGCGCCGCGCGGCAGTGGCATGCGATACTGCAAGATCTGGTTTCGATCCGATAGCAAGTAAATACAGGGTCAGTATCGCCGATACTGATCGAATACCGATACTTTTTAATATTCAAGGCTAATTCATCATAACATTGCTAAATCTGGATGAAATGTCATGACCTCCAAGTGTTTTAACGATTTTTCCTTTGGTTAATTAATTAGTTAAAACCTAGAATTGAATTTCGGTACAGTATATATGTGATCAGAAAATACTTTATTATCATAATTAAAAAAAATACACATTAACAAAATTTTCTCCAATACATTGTAATGTCTGGATTTCCCCCCTAAATAAACAGTGTGCAAAACCATCCATCCACAACAAACTACAATAAAATTGTTTTTCTGGTAAAGTATTCAGAAAACCTGAAATTAATCATTGATCTCATTGCACTGGCATCATTTGACATGATCAGTATTTGATCAATCAGTTCACCATTACTGGGAGAGGAAAACAGTAATGATGATCATAATTTTTGCTCTTCTTAAAACATAAAAAAAAAATGCAGACAGACCACACAGATACAAATTCTTCGTCATATATCTATTCCCACTTCAAAATGGGAAGAAGAACTTAACATTAACAAAGACCAACGTATTGGTCACAAATTTGTACAAATACATTCATAAAGACAAAAAATACCAATTTACAGCTCATACAATACAAGGTCATTCACAGAGTTCACTACACAGGACAAAGGATGTTCAAGATGGATCTCACTTCAACAAACACATGCTCAAACTGCACAGGTGATCTTCCTGACGCCTATCTGCAAGCACTTTGGCTGTGTACACCAGTCAAAACGTTTTGGCAAAAGGTCTGTGAAGACAGGGGTTGGGGGGGGTTGGGCGCTGGGCGTCGGGCCCTGCATCCCTTCTCCTCCTCTTGTGGGTTCCTCTTGGCCAGGCGTGGTCCTTTCCGCGCTCTCCTTCCGGTGCTTCTTGGGCTGGGGGCGTGGCTTCTCTGGGGTGGCTCGCTGGGGCCTGCCTGGGTTCGGGGGGCAGCCCGGCGCGGGGTGCTCTAAGATGAATTAAACTTCTGTTTAATCACGCCTTGAATTCTCCGTCGTTCTTAAACGAACACGCTACAATGTTATTCTAACAATCGCTCTCTTCACATTTAAGACAGAGCTGCTCAGTTTAATTGATCGAACAACAGCTGGTGTTTGGATCATTGACTGTAAATAATATATTTAGAAGTAAGAAGGGTACCGTCTGTTAAGTTTCATTTAAAATGTTTAGTGACCTGGCGTAAGTCCCAAGGACATGGTTTTAATCTAGTTTTACGAAACCTCGTTATAGCACACATCAGTATATTTAAATCCTTTTAAGAGGACATGAAATCATGACTGTCCACAATTTAGTTCTTCAATTGCATGATGAAATTTTTTATTTAAGCTTTTGCAAAAGCATGCAGCAATAATGCCAGTAGATTAATACAGATTATAATAATGCATTGCTTGAGTACATCAGATGGTATACAAGTAATTATAAGTAACAAAAAAGAAAAAGGGAAAAATAGGAATTTGAATAACAACCAAAAGCAAAAGGGAAAAACGAATTTGAAAAAGAAAAAGAAAAAAAAAATTAAGAATTTAAAAGAAAAACAAAAAGTAAATTGGATAAAATGGGAAAAGTTGAAAAATCCCCAAATTTTAATCAGGTGGTAAATAGAATAATTCACAGACCGAGGGGTAATTGGAAAATCAGTAATAATTTCTAACTTTATCAAAGGATCATCTGGATCTTCGCGTACCTGCAGCCAACAACTCAGCTGGTGGCTCCATGGAAAATCTTTGCCCCACGAAGAGAATCTCCAACCACAAGTTCTGGCAGTAGAAATATATTGTCCAAAGCCGACTTCCGATCCTAACGGGCAACGGGGATTCCTCTTGCTACAGAATCCCCCGAAATACTGAATAACAGCAGTTTGAACCCAACATTTTATACCGCTAATTTATTTAACTTGCAACATGCACAGTCAACTACTCAGGATTGGTGCCCACTTTTCACAAAGTTCGATGATTGGTTTCATGATCATCGCTATTTCTTAACATTTTGCATAGGTGTACGTGACTTTTAGCAGACGTCTCAGTGGGGAACCTCTGTTTTTCTGAGACTGGTGTTGCAACGATTCCTCTGCAGTTAATACATTTCACAAGTTTTCCCAGGAATACTTCCCAATCGCTTCGGTAAAAACACCTCAGAACCACTTTAAATGTGACCCCGTTACCAAGCTCTGTTTCAGTAACCTTAATCCTAAATTCACATCATTTAATCAAAGCCAGATTATCAAAAACACATTGTTAACACACACACACACACATTTCTAACTGCTGCATTGAAAGCTGAAAGCAAGATTCTTTCGATGGAGTGTCGGAAATGCTGATTCGACCTTCCATGACGAGGACTGTGGTCCAGGACTGTGGTCCAGGACTGTGGTCCAGGACCGTAGTCTAGGAACACGGTCCTGGACTATGGTCCAGACGAGAATATTTGCCAGATCATTGCGGTTAGCCACAGTGTTCATGGAAAACCGTGATGTCGGCACCCAGCCGGTCCCTCAGGTGCCCCTCCAGAGTTGTCAGAGACATGCGCAGCACGTTGTAGCCCACGAACTGCTTCTTGACATCCTTCTTGATGGGCACGATCTCCTCGGTGCTGGTGGGGTCGTTGCGGCCAATGGCGGCGTAGGAAGGGAAGGCGTCCTTAATGTATTTCGGGAGATTCTTGTCGTATTCGGGGCAGCAGTAGGCCGTCCACAGAT
This sequence comes from Parablennius parvicornis, assembly GCA_900302745.1. NCBI lineage: Eukaryota > Metazoa > Chordata > Actinopteri > Blenniiformes > Blenniidae > Parablennius > Parablennius parvicornis. The sequence continues at coordinate 26,003 of OMNM01048823.1, forward strand.
ACTCTGGCACCGCCACGCGGCGGTTCCCCAGCCAGTGATCGTCGTTCTTGTACGGGATGACACCAGTGACCACGTAGGCCGGCCCCAGGCAGTAAGTGGACAAGCTGAGGCTGAAGCTCTTCTCGAGGAGTGCCCAGGGGCCATCGTTGGAGTTCTTCATCTGGGGAACGATGTTGGTGAGCGTGAAGGTGGCGGAGCGGCTCTCCTGGCTCTGGTGGTGCAGGCTGGGGTTCAGGTGGCCGCGGGTGAACGAGGAGTCGATGTAGTCTGACTGCACCGCCTGGCTCTCCACCACGTTCTGGTCCACGGGGCCTGGAGGGAATTCGGCCATGTCGCCGTTTGCTTTTGAGTTGGCCAGCTGGGGAGCCGCCAGAGGAACCCCGACAGAAGAGGGAAACAGAGTTTAGTGAGCAACTCAGACCATATCTGACACCACCTTTCACAGAATGAAATTTCTTTTCATTTGATTTGAGCAGATTGTGTTTCATTTGTTGTGGGAGTGTTTCTTTTATTGAAATAAATGTTGGTCAAATTATATATATATATATACTAAAACGGTAGCAGCTATAACAGACTCTTCTTCGTTACAGGTTGTGCTTTGGGGAAAGGGAGGCACGGCGTAGTAAGATACACCTTTGGCTTTCCATTTGGGGGTCAGAAGTTTGTACGGAATATATTTTGGGGTTAGAACAGACAATTTCCATTGTTCCATTGTAATAACACCCCCCAAAAACTATGATCTTATTTTCTTCCGCCTACTTATCAGCTTGTAATAAGATAATTACTTTTAATTGACATTTTTATGTTTTGTTGCAATAATATCAGTCATCATGATAATCTCATCATGCAACAACTATTTCAAACTGAGACCTTCTACTTTTCAGGCTGTTTTTCCTCGTTGCCGGGCCTCCATCTGTAAACGTCAGTAAATACTAGGAAACATCAGTAAACATCACTTTATTGATCTTTCTGTTGAAGCTCATTTTAATTTTCCAGCAGTTCAAACCAACGAGCTCCTAAAGTTTCACCGGAGTCAAAACCACCACGTGAAGAATTTTACCTGAGGTTCATACATCCAGGGTGCAGGCGGCCTCTTGTCAGTCGGGTTCGAATACAGGTAGGCGCAGAACCAGGGCGTGCGACGCTCCCGATTGTACAGCGTGGCGAACTGGTACTGGTTCTGGTACCGCTGACAGATGGGGGTCCCAACCAGACCATTGGGTGGCTGACTCTTGTAGAAGAACTGCAGGCACTGATCAAAGTTCTGCATCACGTCGGCTGTGCAGCAGGCGGCGAGGAGCGTCACGGCGAGCAGGGCTCTGCGAAGCGCCATTGTTCCCTTCTGTGAAGCAACTGGACGAAAAGAAACTCTGAGCTCAGATGATTTAACAACAAACCACTTCTGCTTTCTGAGACAGAATCGAGAGCAGGAAGCAGAAGAAGACGAGTTTCCTCATCAGGTAAAGCAACAAGAGTCTGTGGTCTTGTGGAACACACACACACACACACACACACACACACACACTAACTTTGTGGTAACGTATTACTGTGATAAACTCACCAGCAATGACCTTTGACCTTTGGCCGAGCGTCTGAGGTAAAAAAAGTGAAAGCTTCCAGGAAGTCTGGTTTAAAAACATGATGAGACAGAAGTGTTACAGTGAATGGGAAGACGAGCTTGACCTCTGACCTTATCCCAAGAGACACTGCTGCACGTGGTGAGGACTGGTTGGCCTCTGCAGAAGGTTCTGGACCAGCAGCTCTTCCTGGACCCTCTACAGTAACACCTTGAACCCCAAAACATGAAGGTTCTCCTACACCAGAATTTATGGTAAAAGGATCCGTTGTGTTTTCCAGTTGAGGTCAGACTTCCTGCAATCCCACCCTGTGTGTGTGTGTGTGTGTGTGTGTGTGTGTGTGTGTGTGTGTGTGTGTGTGTGTGTGTGTGTGTGTGTGTGTGTGTGTGTGTGTGTGTGTGTAAACCAAACACATTCAGGGGGGAGGGGGCTGTGGAGGAATTCACAGCGAAAATAAGTAGATCTCCCACCCGAAAGCGTGCGTGCACACACACACGCGCACACACACACACACACGCACACACAAACACGCACACACACACACACACACACACACACACACAGAGAGCTGCACTCGTCCACAGACGGCTGGAGCTCCATTCCTCCAGCGTTCCAGGGACTGTGGTGAGTCTGTGTTACTCCCTGAACTTACAGAAATGTGGGACGAAGGTTGCTGTTGGGTTGCAGCTTGTTGAAGGCGCAGTGAGACCGGTGGCTGGTTTCACTGAGAGCAAACATTCCTGCAGACTTTGGTTCCTGTTTCTGGAGGTCGCTTCCCTGCAGACTGCGTTCAGGTCGTTTCCTGTGCGGAGAATCCACAAGCCAGGATTCACTTACGGTGAAGTTTACTCTTTGTTTTCCTCTGATTGAAAGTTCTTCTGGTTGACCACGGTTTTGTTTTGGACGTGTTGAGGATATCAGAAGCTGAAGCTTCACACAGACCTGCTTGTGAGTACAGGATCAGATTATTTCACAGATGTTCTACCTGCTGTGTGTTTGAGTTGGATCCGAAAAATCCAAACGGATTTCGAGCTGCAGCAGCATTAATGGCAACTGACCTCAACTTAATATCTCTTGCAGAACTTGAGTGTGAGCTGATCTGTGGATGCTCTATATACGGCGGTGAACCTGCTCCAACAAAAAGCGCAATTTCTTTCTGCTTCTTGCACCTCTGAAACTTGACGGTTTATCTGGGACCAGAGCCACAGCGATCAGACAGGAAACAATCCAGAAAGTTTAAATTGGTTCAAAATACAAGAATCAAGGAGAGAAAACGCTGGAACGACTTCAAACTAATGCAAACAGCAGGCCAGCGAGGGCGTAGGTCGACTGAGGCAACAGGAACCATGACACCAAGTTTCTGATTTCAAAATGAATCAAGATGTAACATCGGAGCGCATCAATGTCACAGGAAACAGGCAGGTTTTTAGACAGATACAGATCAGCGAAACACTGAAGTCTGTCGACAGCGTGACTGTGCAAACCCCACCTGAGTTGTTGCACAATGTGCCCCTGTTGAGTTTGTGCCCTGGGCAGCTGCCCACTACGCCCAGAGCTAAAATCCACCACTGCCTGTTGATATTTAAAGAAAGTTAAGTAACGAACACAAGTTCAGCTGGTCCGAAGCAGCTTTACATTGTTTATTGTTTTCATCTTTAACTCCACCAGTGTTCGGTAAAGGAAGTATTACTGAGCATTCGTTTCCTTGGCAACCAGGTTGATTGTGAGGTGAACACGTTAGCAGAGCTGCGTCCCGTCGTTCACGTGTTTCTACCATTGACCTTCATTCTGTTCTGGGTTACTGCTTATTGTATATTTGGTGTTTCAGGGTCTCAGTTCATCCTCAACGCACCGCAGCATCGACCATAACGCCAACTTCCGTCGCATCGTTCCACTGACAGATGTTGTGTTTCATTGTTTCCTCAGGGTGAAGCGATGGAGCGACCCCCTGGAGTTCTCCTTCTTCTGGTGGCCACTTGGTGTTTTCTGCCCGGGGGGGTCGAGGGTGGGAAGGTCCTGGTGTTCCCTGTCGATGGCAGTCACTGGGTCAACATGAACCTGCTGATCCAGCGGCTGCACACCGGAGGCCACGAGGTGACCGTCGTCCGCACGTCGACCAGCTGGTACATTAAGGAGGAGGCGCCGCATTACCGCTCCATCACCGTCACCTTGCCGGAGGCCAGCTTGATCGAGAGCGAGGACTACTTTTTGAGCTTCCTGGAGAAGATGCTGCTGATCCAGAAGGAGGGAGCTTCTCTCATGCGATTTGTGAACTTCTACTGGGAACTGCTCACGTCCCTTTCAGAGATCCATCGGCAGGCCAGTCAGCTGGTGGTGGAGATGTTTGAGAACAAGCCGTTGATGCAGAGCATTCGGGACACTCGGTTCGACGTGGTTCTCCTGGATCCTGGTCTGCCCAGTGGAGTTCTGGTGGCTCACGAACTGAAGCTGCCAACAGTTTATAACGTGAGATGGATCACCAGCGGGGAGAGTCATTTTGTCATCGCGCCGTCTCCTACGTCTTACGTTCCGACCTCTGGATTCGCAGCATCTGACAAAATGACCTTCCTGGAGAGAATCAAAAACATTCTCTTCTACGTGTTCAACACCTGGATCGACAAGGCCATCGTGTGTCCCCACTACGACCGGCTGGTGGAGCGCTACTTCGGTCCAGACGTCAACTTCTACCACCTCCTTCAGGGAGCCGACATGTGGCTCATGCGGGTGGACTTTGTCTTCGAGTTCCCGAGGCCAACCATGCCGAATGTTGCCTACATTGGTGGGTTCCAATGTAAGCCGTCTCAGCCCTTATCGACGGAGCTGGAGGACTTCGTCCAGAGTTCGGGAGAGCACGGCTTCATCCTCATGTCTCTTGGGACGTTGGTCAAAGGTCTGCCCAAAGAAATCACTTCAGAAATCGCTGCTGCCTTTGCTCAACTGCCTCAGAAGATCATCTGGAGACACGCTGGGGAACGCCCCGACAACCTAGGAAACAACACACTTCTGGTGAAGTGGATGCCCCAGAACGACCTTCTGGGTCACCCCAAGGTCAAAGCCTTCGTGGCCCACGGAGGCACAAATGGGATCTACGAGTCCATTTACCACGGCGTACCAATCATAGGAGTTCCTCTCATGTTTGACCAGTTTGAGAACCTTTTGCGAATGGAGGTGCGAGGAGCCGCCAAGGTGGTGGACGTGACCCGAACCAACCGACGGAGCTTCCTGGAAGCGTTACGAGAAGTTCTTCATGACCCGTCCTACCGGAACAACATGAGGCGGCTGTCTGCGCTGCACCGGGACAAACCCATGCATCCACTGGACTCTGCCGTGTTCTGGACCGAGTTCGTCATGAGACACCAAGGAGCTGCACACTTACGCACCGAGTCCTTCAAGATGTCCTGGTATGCGTACTACTCGGTGGACGTTTTGTGCTTCCTGTTGGCGGCGCTGCTCCTCCTGACTGCCCTGCTGGTGGGGTCCGTACGATTCCTCTTCGTCCGAACGTGCAGGAGGAAGAAACCAAAGCAGGAGTGATGCTGAGCAGGAAACGGACGACTTGTTTTAACGGTCACAATGTTTCTTTCCTAACTTCTTTGGTTATTTCAGTTTCACATTTACATGAAATACATTCTTCACCATACTGCCAGGACTTTGACAAGTCATGGAGCCTCATGACGAGACTGGTTTAACGCTGGTGGTCCGTTGATGGTCCAGCTTAACTGCACTGTTAGAACCTAAAGGTAAAGCTCGGTGGGGACCTCTAGTGGTCATTGTAATCATCGGCAAAACGACATAGGGAGGCGTTCAGGGGACGCAAGTTAAGAAGAAGCAGGAAATCCACATCGTCGGTGGCGGACCGAATCTGCCAAAACTAAATAAATAACTACACTAAATGATTAATTAAATGTGTCATTCATTTATTAATATTGGAATTAAATATATAAATGTGTCATTATAAGTGCTATTAATTGACTAATATACCAAATCCTTTTTGATTATCCTTAATAATTATATATCTAATTAATTATTTCATGGCCTAAATGTGCCAAAAATTAAATAAATACACCATTA
>OMNM01048824.1:0-17550 GCA_900302745.1 Parablennius parvicornis
AAGTAAAGGAATAAAAAAAAAAAAAAATTACAACTACAATAAAATGCAAAATTCTTTTGGACACGCTCCAAATCAGGTTCATTGAGATCTGAAATGCTGAAACAATAGGCGGATCATAAAGCATTTGTTAGTGTGACTTTCTTAATGCATTTGTTCTTTTTAACCAACTTCTGACTGTACCTGGATCAATGGGGATGCCGCGGGGCAGTGCTGCAGGATCGAAGGCTAAAGGAATCTGCCGGTAGACGTCCGAGGCTCCGAGACCCTGCAGCAGACGCTCGTACGCCTGCGGATCTGTGACACCCGACAACGGCGATTTGGTGGCGTTCATCTCTCTGGGGGTCGGCGTGGCTTTGCGTTCCTGAGGCGGATTCTTGCTGGGACCTGGAATAAGAAGGAGAAAAAACTATTTAGCTGTACAGCCTGTGAGCGGTGAAGGATTCCCATTTTAAATTATTGAACCAACTTCCAGAACAATGGTTAAGTCGTCCTGAAAACCAGCAACACTAGATAAGAGTGCTGACCAACACATTTTGGAAATGCACTCACCCTCGTGCTGCCTTTGGCTCGGCTCCCTGGACAGTGGGGAGCCACGGTGCGAGGGTCCAGGGTACGCAGTCCTTAAGTTGCCTTTGTCATCGTAGCCCACCGGACTATGGTGGGCTTTGCCTCCCTGCTCGGACCCCAGCGTGTGCGGAGAGGAGTGAGCGATGGGGCTCGCCGTGCTGACCACAGCACTGGGCCGGCCTTTAGGCGCCTCTTCGTATCGCCCCCTCTCGGACCGCATCTCCAGGTGAGAGGGTGCGTTGTGGTAGGAACGTGGAGAGCTCGCTATGATGGAGCGGACATCGTGGCGTTTTGATGACCCGGACGGCTCCTGTTTCATGGATGATCCCTGCAGAGCCACAACAAAGGTGAGGCCTTTCAGTGCAATCAGGGGCTAAAATCAACTCGACATTAGTTAGTAGTAAGTGTTTACCTGTGTTATGATGCCCTCTTTAGGAGGTTGTCTCATCTCCTCCCTGGGAATGAGGTGGATGGAGCGCCCAGCCTCCTTTACTGTGGGCACGATGGCCTCTCTGCCCTTCATTGAATCGGAAAGTGAGCCGGGCCGACGAGGTGGGGAGTTCTCTCTTTTCATCTGCTTTGCTTCTCGCAGGTAACCATCCTGAGGGTCCAAGTGACGAGGAATGCCTGAAATCACAGGGATGAATTATTCCTAATTATCATCAGGTTTCTTTCTCGCCAGAAGGAAGACGCAGATAGAAACAAAGCTTCGGGTAGGATAATATCAGCTCAGCAGAACCACTGGGGGGTTTTAAGACCTGCTTCATCTGCAACCATCTGCAGGCAATATGATGCAACATGCATATTCAACTTAACTGTTATCAGATCTCTTGTCACAGCTACAATAATCTTACTATAGTGGCTCATGTGTCCCCAACACAACAAACAAATACAAATTATTTGATTATACTTTATCAACTGTGATTGCACAACATCTTCAAAATGGATACAAAACCCATTATCTCCTCTATTGGTCTGATGTTTGTCTGCAGATCGTAGCCAATGTGTTTCCCCTTGTCTGATGCTATTTATGCAGAACTGTCAGAGCAACGGAAGATGAAAGCTATACACCAAATACAAGATGAGCCCACTTTTCCATATTTTACACATGTTCTAGTCACCAAGAAAACTCCCTTTAATTATAAATTCTGTATGACGGAAGAAGAAAAAGTCTCCTCTTAGGATATAATGTAAGTTAAAGTTAAATTGGGTTAACACACAACGAGAAATGTGTGGGTATGTCTTACCTTGTGAAATGGAACCACGGATGTGATGAGCATCTTTGTAGTGTGTGTGATGTGGGCTGTCCCTGTCATGTGGCATGGCTCGTCCGATCAGACCTGAGGCCAAGATGTGACACTTGAGCAAAACGCTTCATCAAACAACGAGGGTCAGATGACTTTTGACAGGTTTCAAACGGAAGCAGATACGTGAAATATTAAATTAAATATGCTTCCTGTTAGATTTTAAACACAGGGGTTGGACATCTCTTGCCTTCACAGTTGGCAGCAGACAGCGAGTCCCTAATAGGCAGGCCTCTCGAGATCCCCCCCTCCATGACGTCATAAGGACGCTTCAGACCGAGCATGTCCCCCGACTGTCCTCGGCTTTCTTCTTTGGGTGTCTGCGACGACGGGCCTACAGGTGACACAGATATTACTTTCAGTGCACGGACAGTATTTGTAAGTGCTGCGATAATGTGACTAACATCTATTAATCTAGGTGGGAATAACCACAACCTGAACAATACTCACGGTCATATGTGAGGATGTTCCCGATGAGGCCCTCAAAAAGCACATTTCCTGTGGATAGAGCCTCGTCGCGCTCCCGCTCAGCTCGGCTGGCACTGTCCTCTGTGATTAGACGTGTTATGGTTCCCTTATATAGCACATCAGCTGGCGTCCCCTGTGGTGTTGAGAGAAGAAATGAGACCTGCACTTTGTCACCACATAGTGCAGCCGCAGCTGTCCTTAATAAAAAGTCAAGTCTGATTTCTGATTTTGACAATAGATTAGAGCAATGAGATGGCCTCCACTCTCAGATGGCCAAGTTAACAAGCCGCTTTTCTCTCAAACTCAAGTTTTCAGAGACGCCTTTGTATTTCAATGGCACAAGAAATGGCGCTTTGTCCTCAATATACTTGCCAGTTAATAGCACAGGGTAGAAGCCTCTAGTATGAATGACCTCAAGTGCCAGGTAATCAAACCGTGGAAGGACAGATTTAACATAGCACTTTTAATCTGTGATCAATTAAATTTGTGCTTGGTAAAGCAGATCTTTTCTTTGTTGTAAGTGAGCTTTGGCTGCTCTTATCTGGGCACATCAAAGTGGATCATCATAACTTGAGCAACTGGAGGTGAAGGATCCACTTTCCTAACCTTGATTCCACCACCACTGCCAAAATGATTTCTTTGTTGCAACATTGTTGTTTGGCTAAATAAATAGTACATCTGTTTATTTCCCTTTAAAATGGCCTTTCAATCTTTAAAATAAAATATATCCAAACAATACTTCTTACTTTTTGTAGTGCATTTAAATCAAAAGAGGAAACACAAAATAGATTCCTGCAACTAGTGAAATGGCAAGAGGTTATATCATGGATGCTAAATCAATGTGACAAAGGAAAGGCCATTAACGAGTTATTGTACAGATCAATAACAATCTCAATCGAAAACAGTTCCACTACAGATAGTATGAGTGATTGGAAACCCTTGTATGATGCAGCAGACAGAGCTTCAGTATAGTAGACTGTTATGTGCAGAGTGTATTGAATTTATTATTTTCAAAGCAGAAAATGTGTTTGCAGCAACACTGACATGTAACAGGAATCCAGCAAAGTAAACACACAAACGCTCAGCTTTGAAATACAGAGTAGTAATCCCAGAAGAAGCGGAGGTGCAATACTTGGCAACAGCAGATGACAACAGGCAGCTTTGAAAAAACCTTGAGTCATAACACTCGTCCATTGCGGGTGAGTCACACTTCTACACTGCCAGGTGAGAGCAGAATTAGATGGCTGAATAGATACACACCAGTGCTTTAAAATATAGTTCTTCTAAGCTGGTTGCTGCTTCTATTTTTTAAGACAACACTGTGGAAAACCACACTTGTAGAATTTGCCTAATGGGGTAGGGGGTTTCTGTTTATAGGATCAGGTGGCTCTTTCTAAAGCAGATTGCATCCTCTCGTAAAGACGCCGTGTCAGTGACACACGGGTAAATACTCATTGATGTAGGAGCAAGTTAAGCAAATAAAGCTATCTCCCCAACACTGTAACAATCATTCACTTATCTGTTACTAATTTACCATGTTGGACCGCAGCCTCCTCCACATTTTGTGTCAACTGCACGCCAGTTGGATGTGATATTACAGTGGGCAGGCATATCAATGACCTGCTTTTGCCAAGATTGAGAGTAAATAGATAAATAAAAGCGGGAACAGGCGCGGTACAGTGTGTACCTGTTGCTAGGGTGACAGGGCCACTCAGAGCTGTGGTTATGTCACAGCAACAGGGAAATCCAGCAGCTGCAGCACTTGGCTTGCCGCATGACCTCTCACTCGCACCGCTACTCTCTCTTTCATCACGAGCACAATGCTCAGATGCAGGAGAGCTGCTAAATTTGACTTGTGAGCTTCGTGCCGCATGGTCAGAGGCCAGTGGCTGCATCCATACGAACGGAACCAACGCTTACCACTGGGAGAAGAGACTGCACTTAAAAAATGATTGACTTCACATCTGGCCACATCACACCACTCAGCTACCGTAAAGCAGCGTCAAACACAGAGCCACAGCACACGTAACTGATATTTTCTGTGGCTGACATTGACGGAGAAATTTAAAGGCCACCTGTCAGTTTGACAAATTAGATTACGGGGCGCAGATCTTAGCTCACAATCACCTGTCATGTGGTGGTTATTAAAGCCATCAAAAAGAAGGTAAAGGTCAACAAAGTAACATGTTACATAAATATACTGCTGCCGTGCGGAACTAAAAACATCTGTGTCAAATCATCATGTGACACACTTGAGGAAATGTTATAACATTTGATAGTGATATCAAGCAATAAAGTGATTATTTAGATAAATGGCAAAATGCAGCAATGTTTAACCAGATTACGTGTTCAAAGCATGATTATTAACCTATTTCATTACAGAAATAATGGTCTACCAATACAATCCAATAATATATAACCATGCTGAGATGCAAATGCATTTTAGAAATAAAGGTAATGAAATTGTATTGTTTTTTTTTTTTAAACAATACTGTCATTCAGAATGGAATCAAGAAGTCTGGCGCCACCAGTAGGTCCTATTTAACCCCAGATAAATGCCCCACGCCAGTGCCAAACATACACAGAGGCCAATTCTGCAAGCGACTGATTCAGATGAATTTCAAAGGTTGGGCAGAGGTTCTCCAAATAAAAGGGGAAGAGGCCTGTTTGCTGGGTTGTCTGTTATAACGCAATACTTTAACTTGAGTGTTGTCAGCAGAATATTCAGCGTGCACATACGCAAAGAGATGCACGCACAGACATGAGGATTGCCACAGCAGTAATTACTGGAAGCTCCGTTACAATGAGAGTAAAGTGATGAAAACGGGAAACGTCTGTGCATTACATCATAATACTGACGGATGATTTGTAATTTACAAAGAAATAGAGCTGATGATAAAATGCACAACAAACGCAGTCACAGGCTGAACTGGGGTCATCAGGGTAGACTCCGACATGTCAGTTTGGATCAAAGTGCACATATGTTGCAGACACAATTCATACATTGAAGTGTATCATATCCACATTCACAACTACTTTCGTTTTACTGTGGTCAGAACGTTTAAGGAACCGCTTCCGTAACGGCATGGCAACCTTTATGTTTCCATGATTACTGACCATCACAAAATGAAGACCAACACAAGGATTCTTCCCAAACACGTTGTGGAGCTCAGCGAACCACGTTTGACTTTTCTACCACATTGCTCACTGTTTGATACAATCCACACAATCTCTGGGGACTTGTCAACAAAGCAAGCTTCTTTCTATTTGGTACATATACGCAAATCACTGTGTTCCTCTCAGTTATTCATAGTTGGAGCTTAAGTTGAAGTTAAAACATCAAATCTTTGTTAGTCTCCAGATTGGCCGCAGTTGTTGAAATTATCATTCACCATGTTTATTCATAGTTACTTAAACAGCAATCAACAAAACAAAGCTCAAGGTACTCTTCAGCTTCATTGGCTCAAACCAAACAAACATGAGGCACTTTGTGGATACCCTATTATAGATATGTTCACTCCACACTATCACAGCACCAGACTGGAACTTCCAACCGGCAGCCACATGTCATGCCAGTTTGAGTTCACAACTATCCTGCTGCAAAGCACCGTCTCAAGACTCACGTGGCCCGACCCTATGAACTGTATATGGAAAAGCCCGAAAACTGGGTTACTCCTAAATCTTGTACGACGGCTTTAGTAAAGGACACACTTCAGTGGGATGAGTTTACCTGAGTAATGGAGCCCCCTCGGTAGGAAACTGAGGAATCTGGATGCATTCTGGTGCCTGGAATGCCCTTAGTGATACTTCCCCCCTGAACAGCTGGAATTGAAGCTGTAAATATAAGTAGATAGGGAAAAAAGAAAAGAAAAAAAGTCACCATAATAAAAATCAGTTAAGCTGAATGGAAAGCACACGTACACTTCTGCAGCTTTAGCTTTGAAAAGTTCACCTCATAATATGGAAATCTAGCATGAACAAAAATCGAAGACTTTGTTCAGACACACAACTTTACATCGTTGAAAAGCTTCTAGCACAGAGATGCGGGCAGTTGCTCCTGTTCTTGACTTCCTTCCGAGCTCTGCCAGATTAGATGAGCTTCAGTGGACTCAACTCCCCACTGATTTTCAATTGAGATTTAAGTCTCGTCTGGGTCACTCAAGTACATGCAGAGACTCATCCGCAAGTCACTCTGGCGTGCTCCTTGCTGCGTTGCCTCAAGTCACTGTCATGTTGAGAAGGTAAATCTTGTCAGCGTGACAGTGTTGGGAAAAAAAATGGGGGAAAACTAAAGGTTTAACTGTTATTTCAGGGCATGAAACAGCCTCTTGATTGGCAAACATCTAATTGGTTTAAAGTAAATTTACAATGGGAGAAAGGAAAAATGGGAGCAAAACTTTCCACGAGATAAACGTGAGTTTTTTTTTTTTTACCCTCTGAAAAGGGAAAGACAATAATGTAGAGGCCAAGCTTTATTCGTAACTTAGGAGACACCCACCACGTCCACCATCGTGAGGCGGACCCTGTGCCGACAGGTTATCAGCCTGGGAGGATGAACTGTGAGGGGACAACTGCTCCTGCTTTACCACAGGAAAAGAACCTGTAAGGAAGAAGAGGCCATAGTGAGAAAGTCTTGTACGTAGTGGGACAACCAGGCATCGTTTGGGCTAGTTGAGATGACTACTATCCAATCAGAAATAAAGCGGAGTCACATTTTTACTCACCGACTTTCCTCTGATCCATCCAAGGTAACCCCATTTGAGAGGAGGGCATCTTCGCATGCTCCAACCCATGAGCTGGACCTTGTAGTTGCACTGGTGTGCCCTAAATGAGCACATATTTAGTCAGGATTGCAATTCAACCCACGCAAAGGCGAGTATGTGTTCCTCCCAAAAATTCAAACTGAAGCTTTTTCGCCTTCTGAACTCTTGAGTATTTTTGTGTCAGGTTGTACCTGTGTGATAGAGCCTCCGGGCTTGCTGGAAGAAATCAGCGGCGGAGGCTCTGGCATGAGAGGCCTCACTGCTGCCAGCCTTCCACTGTCCTGTGGCAGACCAGTGAGTGAAGGGTGGCCTCCTGGCTGGAACGCTACGAGACAAACCAGAGGTAAACATATACTCTCGATTCCGGTGGAAAGTCACCAAAGTCCTTGTATCGCCCAGCACGCATTGCATACAATCTTTTAAGGCACTCACAGCTGAAGTGGAGCAGGTGCTGGTCCTGGCTGATCTTGGCCATATCTCGCGGGGACATTGGGTAGGGGGAGAGAACTGGGCGACCCAAGTTAGAGGGCCTCATGTCGTCAGGGCCCAGCTGCTGCTTCTTGGCTTCACCGTGTGGTGAGAACGCTCTGGACTTTTCTGAAAATAATTAATACACAAATAGTCAGCACCAAGCTACAGTAATCCAGGAAGCCGTTCATTGCTGTTGTCACAATCAACACAGACCCCCCCCGTGCCACTTCCCAGTCACAATGACGCACCACTGAATTAATACCAAACACAAAAAACTAAGGGTAAATATTTAAAGTTCACAAGTGAAATCCAGCAGGTGTGCCAAAGTGTGATTAGAAAGACGCAGGGTTAAAAGGCAACGGGTGAGTCCACCTAATCTCTTCAGGAAGGTTAAGTAAGCGCCTCTCGTTGCTTTCCAGCTTACCGAAGATCATCACATCGTGACAGGTTATCGCTTGCTTGCGCACAAATATATGGTGACCAAACATCATCTTTTGCCCAGACATGTTTCTTTACACATCCTGCCTCCCTTTTGTTTCATATCAGCTCATAAGAATTTGTCTTGTTTTCATTGTAATTTTTCAGGGCCTGTAATTAAACCGACCCACATTTTCAAAGAATCCTAAGTTGATTTAAAGCTGAGTAACAAAGTATTGTGACGCTGTGTGAGGTGTCCTTGTTCCTTGCAAATCACAATGTAAAGAATATGTCTTAAATTTGTGTCTATGGGTATTAACATGTTTCCTATTCATTTTCTTCTCTTTCAAGTTAATGAAAAATTGCAGCAGTTTATATTTCAAAGCAGCAGTTTGGTTATAAAATACCTGTATCTGAGAGCACAATGCATGGCCTCTATCAGACACACATGCTTAGAGGAGGTGCACCGCAGTAAACTATATTCCCTTCTGGGTCAGTAGCAATACCAGATCATTCATCAGTTCCCTCTTCACGAGTGTCCCAGAAACACTTGAATACCCTAAACACTTGAGAACGCGGATTCAAGGTTAGAGCTTGTAGCAAGGACCAACTAAGTTAAACTAGATCACGCGCTTCTATAAAAACCGTTTTTGAAGGATTAACATTAACCTCAAGTTTCTCATATTCTCACTGTTCTTAAATTTATAATCTTAAAAGCCTTTAAAATGGAATATCTAATGACAAGGAAACAGTGCAGAAGAAAATAGCAAGTTTATAGGCAATTATGTATAGAACATCCATAGAAGTTTCACTATGTGTGTGTGAGAGACATGTTTACACATCATACCATTATATTTTGTATCCGTTACTGTATGGGCCTAACAATCAACATAATGAGGTGTTCATTTTTCAAAGACAGTTTAAATTGTGTGGACTCATATTTAAGCATGCATCACTAATCAGCAAAAACAGACCAGCAAAAATAAAATCCAGTATTGTGCATTCTTAGCAAACAGAGGAGTTTGTGTAGAGAAGGAGGAGTGCGTACCATCCTTTTCGCTGGCGGAGGGGCTGCGTGGGCGAACACGGGGGCTGCTGCTGCGAAGAACCTCCCTGTCTCTGTCTGCCTGCAGGGGATAAGGCTGCTGTTTGCCCGGCTGGCCTGAGAGCTGCTGCTGTTTGACCTCCTGAGAGGACTCCCCATGAGCCATGGTGATCTGCTGCTGGTACAGTGCCAGGGCGTGGGGGGGCAAACCCGCCTTCCCACCTCCACCACGCTGACTGCCCTGCACAGAGGCATCTGGCATCTGCAACCACGGGACAAGAGGGAAATAAAAAGGTTACATACATGCCACCAGCATAACACAGGCCCCCCTCCTGCCTGGTATGTGACATATGGTCAGCCACATACAGTATCTGATCAACATGATAGCTATTAGGCATCTCTTATTTCTTGGTAAGCTAAAGTTTCCCTAATGCCTGGCATCTCATTTCTTCTCCACAAAGCAATCAGTCCCATCATCTTCCATCTGGTTGGCTTATCTTATACAAATATGACTTAACAATTTCATCTGCTATACAGTTATCTCTGTCAGCAGAGAGATAGAGGTAGTCTTGTCACCACAGCAATGGAAAATTGAGAATGTGCGAGTGTGTTTCCGTGCGCTGGAGAAATCAATTTCAGTTACCATTCTGTTCCAAAGACACTTTTCCAAGGATGCAAAAGCTGTGATGCTCTTCACCTAACTGTTGTGTGATGTGTGAACAGGCAACTCACAATAGGTGGTATAGCAGCAGCTCTCTGTTTGAGCTGTTTCAAGTCCATGGGCTTCTGCAGTGGGGAAGATATGACCCCGTCGTGACTGTAGTTCAGCAGGCTCGGCCGTGGAGAAGTCATTCTGCACACACGGATGGAAATAAATCAGTGGGAGTGAAGAAGCGGGTCAGAGCAGAGGGTACAACAGTTCCTTTTTGATATTTCTACAATCTGATGAAGCACCTCAAAACTGCAAGATGTCAACAAACTACCGAGCATGGCATTCTTCAGCCATTTGAAACCAAATCTGGTGATTTTATGAAGGATTTAAAGGGTAACAATTTTTTTTTTTTTTTTTTTTAAAAGACGAGAGGTTGTGTCTGTGTTTATGCCACCATTCCGCCCCCCCGGAGGCTCATAAATCCTCACTCACAGAAAACATTCAACGGATGGGACAAAGCAGAAATATATGGTGCGAGTGTGTCTATAATACGTGTTGACAGAAGCCAAGACTGTGGAAAAGAATTGCACGTTAAAATCCATATCCATGTCTCTCACATCTGTCGAAAGCACACAGCATACTCGGAATCACACACGGACGCAAACACTGATGCACAACCGAGCGAGAGTGTATGCACACATGCACGCGCACACACGCACTCACACTCACTCACTTACTCCCTTTGTTTGCTTTGGCAGAGAGGGCAGTGTTCCCCTCAGCTCTGCCAGTACATGCAGTCTGCTGTCATGGAAAAAACTGAACAAATACCGTGCAAACAAGACTAATCACTCCTCCCACGCACTTTGACACCCAGTTTTTGTGGTTTCATTCACACATACATTACATATATATAGATATATAGATGATTTGTATATTCTCATTCAGATACAGTGCAAATAAAATCCTCGGTTGATACAAAAGAGCAACCTGTGGTATAGACACAAGAGGCTTGCCAAATATGGCTTCACTGCTGTACAGTGTAGCTAGGCAACTAATACCACTTCAAAACCCTTGCTGCTTTGTTTTCTAATGTCTGCTGTGGTGGAGTAGAGAAGTAGAACACCTAGTGAACCACTCTGAAACAAGAAGCTCTTTGACATTCACATGTGAATCAGGGTAAAAGATTTCAACAGGGAACTGATGGAGGACATCGTTTTAAACATCAATCTATTGTAAGGATTTTTGTATTTTACCTGTTCTTGTCATTGTTGTCCGTCTCCTCCACTTCATCAGCGCTGCACGTGGCACTGGAGTCACTGTCCCCGTGGGAGCCGGTTTTGGACGCATGATCCTTCTTGGAGCTTTTTGTGGAGGCTTTGACTTCCTCCATCTCTGTTGGAGGTTTTTTATCTGCAGCATCACTGGATGTTGCTGGCTGCAGCTGCTCCTTGCTTGACTCCCCTGTCTCAGTTTTTATTTCCTGCTTGACGACAGAGTCTACATCCTCCTTGACTGGAGGTTTCTCATCCCCGGCCTGGCCCATGTCTGATCGGGCCTCCTTGTCTGTGTTGCTGGTGCTGCCCTTTGACCTGTTGGAGCCTTCCTCTTTAGCCTTGCTGTCCTCAGATGAGTGTGGCGAGGGCAAGCTCTCCGTGTCCGAGCTGTTATTGGCTCCACCTGGCAGACGGAGGGGAAAGAAACAAACACAGATTAGGCCTTATCCTGTAAATCATGTTATATCTCCTTGTCCCCTTTCTTCCATATTTCTTCCACATCTCTTTCTGCTAAACCAGATTGTTCACAGTGCCAGTCTTCAGCCTAATCAGGTTTCACTGTACAATAAGGGGGAACACAAAACCAATTGGGATGATGGATGAAATCCCCTGGGGCTTCTGTGCTCTATTGTGGAAATTCGGTCCATGCAGTACACTTCTATCAACATACTACAGAAGCATTTCCATGAGACTTATGTTTGTCACTGCAGAGCACAACTGTTCCCACCATCGGGCTGATACTCAAAGGGGTTCACTTTTATTAAATCATATGCAGTCAGGAGCCACTTTTAACACAATAAAAACACAGCTTGGCCCTTGAGTCAACATTTATAACCAATATTAGACTTCAACTGTCACAGAAGTTATATTTTAACCATGTGTTTTGTTTACACTGTTGTTTGCAGTGGCTGAACACTAAGAACACTGATATCAAATAGTTTGACTTTTCTAAGCCAAAAATTATTCATGTAAATACAAATGAAAAAGTCACTATTTAGTTACCATAATGAAGCAATTCAACTAATTTATATGCAATCAAACCCAGCATCCACATACTCAAGGTCAGGACCTGATGGATACTGTAAAGCATGATGGCATTATGTGTGTATGCTCTTGTGAGTGTTGTACCTTCTCCATCCTCAGGGGCTTCCTCTTCATTACAGCTGGCTCCTGAGACCTCCATCTCCTCCTCCTCCGCTGCATATGGGGCACTGGCCTCCTCATTCTGCAGGTTTTTGCCCCTACGGCGGGCCTTTCGCTCCTTCTCCTGGAGCAAAACAAAACGCAGGCTTAATAAAACACAGCCCCAGGAAACAAAAATCTTTACATCCAGAACAAAATGGTGTGGCAGCATGACGGCGCACAAAAGGTACAGATAACTATGGTCTGTCAGCATTCAGTGAGGAAAATGTGATTCTGAAAATGTTCGTTTTTGCTTACAGTTTTCATTTTATGCTGCTGCAAAATCTCGTCCAGTTTCTGCCTTTTCTTGTAGTTAAAGTAGAAGTTTTTGCACTGCGACACAGTTTTTGATCCCACCATCTTGGCGATGGCGGACCAATTCCTACCATACTGGAGAAGGCCTGGAAATAACAGAATGGAAAAAAAGCATTAGAAGACATTTAAACAATTCCTTTCAGTTTATAAATGATCAATACGAGCTTGAGTGTAAAGTATGAAAGTCTAGTTGCATTAGATCAATCGCTTTAAACAATTGTCTCTGTGCAGATTAGTCTGAGTGTAACACACAGTCCCAGTCTCCCAGCAGCAGCAGCAGCCTGATGCCAGACACTACCTAAATGGAGACTGAGTGAAAGGGTAAAAGGAAGGGGAGTGGTAGTGTGGTCGGTGGACTGTCAGTCACACCAATGACATCACTAACTCTTCCCATGAGGGTCAGTCTGTGACTTATTCTAACCGGCTTTGATGTGACCCAGTTCCAAGAAACTCGAGTCTTTTACCCAGTCAACCACATGATTGTCCCTTACACTCGAGTCTACAGACACCCGCTAGGCCAGAGCTGTGATAGATCAACCTGTCACGATATACAAAAGTCCACATGCACACACAGCCAACAGTACAGTATCTGTGCGCTAAAAACAGACATGTACAGAGTAGCTGATGTGTTACAAGTACAAGTGGGTGCAAAAGACAGATAGCGTGGAATTTGCTCCAGTGCCCCCAACCTGGAGTCTGCTGTTCGCTAAAGGCAGCTCATTAACAGTGTGTGTTGTAAGAGGCTTAGCTTACACCACCCACTTGTTTCCTGTGCCAGCCTGACAGGTCCTGGCAACAGGACAGCCTTCTCAAAAGGTTGTGGGAGGGGTGTTATTAACAGGCACCGAGCCAACACGTCTTAGGATAACCTTGGACATGGGTTCAGAGGTCTCTGCATCTCATCGCTTAATGGAGGTAACTGGACAACAAGCAGAACTACAAGCCAAAGGGCAGGAAAGGACAGCTGTTTACAGCCCCGTCATTTCAACTCTCATATTATCCAGAGAGACGGAATCTGATACCTACGCTTTATTGACTGAGACCAGCGCTAAGCTACAACTGCAATAAAAGCTGATCCATTCAATTCAAGTTGAATAATTAGGGCATCACTCACAAGATCACACTTGTTTATGTGTACGGAAACACCGATAATCAACAGGAAAATGTCACCAGAAAAAAACTAAAACAATAATGTGCACATTGCTAAATTTAATCCATCTCTCATAAAGTGAGCTCTTTTTTTGGTCTCAGCACTGACATATGTGAAACACTGCATCAGGCAAATAAATAAATAACTTGCCAGGGGAGCTTGATAATCTTTGCATCAACCAGCAAATATAAGAATACATTTAATGCTGTCTTGTATTTAGAATTTATTAATCCCAATATAAGAAGAGCTGCCAAAACCAGTGAGGGTAATCTCCAAGTCTGAGCTTCTGGTGTCTAAAAGCTACCATGCACCTACAACCTGTCAAGTGTTAAAAGGAAGAGGTTTTTCAGCTAAAATATTCATCGATGCCACGAAAGGCATTACTAGAAAAGCTTTTCCCAGAGAGAAATGAAAATAAGACCAGTTGGCCCGAGTCGCTCCAAGAGGATTGACACGTGACCTACCCCTATTAACCTTTTACAGCCGTCTGACAAGAGAGGAGTGAGCGGATTGCCCTACAAGTCAGACACCCTCAGGCCTGACAGCAAACAAACATGCACGTGCCCTCGTCAGCCAGGGCATAATCAGTGGCAAAATATCACACACATTCAAACAAGTAACAAACACTTTGCTGCATTCAGTGACGACAAAGGATTAACAGTGAAGTTCCTCCACAGAAAGTCAATGGCCACATTGTTATGACTTCAGCTTGAATCCAGTTTGTGCAATAAAGCACTAGCAAGCATAAACCTGAGCACTTCTGATTAATTCATGGCCTAAGTTGCTGAAGCAACACACATGGAACAAACATCCAATCAGCAGCAGCAATACTGAAACAGGTGGTAGCTCCACGCCCAATCAGCACAAGGCATTCTCCGTAGCTCCTCCCAGAAAGATTCCAATCAACACCTGGTGCCGCCAGAAAGTGGTTTTGTTCCTGTCTGTCACATGCCTGTCACTCCAGCCGTCGTCTTGTGGCCCTGCTGTGGATAACACTATCAGACGGTCTGATCTGTAGAGGGCCAGCCGGGAAGCTCTTCGGGGCTGGGCCTTCCGATCCAGAGCAGAGGAGATGAAAACAGCTCAGTCTCGGGACTCTTCCTGCCAGCTGGCTTGATACTTGAGCCGGTGTCAGGTTGACATGCTCCAAAACAGCACATGCTCCTGGCTTCTCCCCCCCCCCCTTTTTTTCTTCTTACTCCGTTCACCCAGCGCTTCGGTGAGTGCTGGTCTGTTCTTCTCTGCCGCGTCTCTCCCCAATGGCGGTCGTCTGGGAAGACTTCCACAGGAAAGTGGGACTGTGGGGCGGTGCTATGTGCTCAGCCTCTCTCTCTCTTGCTCTCTCGCTCTCTCTCTCTCTCTCTCTCTCTCTCTCCCCTCATCTGATCTCTCCTCTATCTCTCTTTTTTTCTTCCCTCCCTCTTTCCGTCGGTCTGTCCCTCCCCCTAACTCACTGTTCCAGCGAGCAGCGCGGCACGCACACACACACACAAACGCATGAGTGAGTACAAACTCACTCGAACCCTCTCTCCGTCTCTCTTGTTAATACTCTAGCACACAGACACAAACACACGCACACACACACTCAGGCAGTCCAAGAGTAAACAGAGAGCAAAGCGAGAGAGTGAGAGAATGAGGGAGGGAGGGAGAGAGGGAGGGAGGGACTGAGCCAGATAGACAATGGAGAAAGGATACAGAAGTGGAGAGTAAGAGAGAGTGAGAAGAGGGGGAGGCGAGCGGGGGAAGAGAGGGAGTTGATGTTGATACCATGAGAAAGCATAAAGGCTTTCACATTTTTCCTGACTGACCTGCTTTTCATCTTGAATGTGACCTCTCCAGTTTATAACAACACAGAGTGAGGGGGGAGAGAAAGTGAGTGGGGAAAAGAGGCGCTTGCCAAATCTTCCACAGGCCTTGCCAATCTGGGCCAGTGCCATCTCCCAAACCCAGAGACAGACCGGAGAGGCAGAGATAGTGGAGAGGAGAAAAGCAGAAAAGATAGTATACCATTCTCTACCTGCTGCTCCTTTAAATGGGTTCTTCCAGCACACAGAGCAGGGGCCATTATCCAGCTGCCTGCCTGCACCCAAGCAAAGCCTG
The DNA here is from genome assembly GCA_900302745.1 of Parablennius parvicornis. Lineage (NCBI taxonomy): Eukaryota > Metazoa > Chordata > Actinopteri > Blenniiformes > Blenniidae > Parablennius > Parablennius parvicornis. The sequence continues at coordinate 15,709 of OMNM01048824.1, forward strand.
GCAGATTAGTGCACTTGCATAAACACTGGCCAAGACTGGTGCACATGCAAACACACATACATAGCTTGGACCAATTGCACACAGTCACAACCTTTGCAGCTCACACCTTGTGCATGCATGCACATGGGAGGGCAAAGCTGATGGATTTTTTAAACAGAAGCGTTACAATGCCTGGCAGTCTCTTGTTTGAGGTACTAGGCTTTATGAGCAGTGAAGACAAGCGCAATCTATCGCAGAGTGTTGCCATGCGATCCTCGAAGGCAACGATGGCTGGCACTGCCACATCAGAATGCCGATGCCCTGCCAGGCACCATAAATGCAATTATTCAGATCTGTTTAGCTCAAGGGGATAAACACATTAGCATCAGGCAACCTAAGCCTCTTTAAAACATATACATGGCAAACACCTGCCAGGGAAAGCACCTTGACAAGCCTCTTCAATAGTTGGGAGGAAACGAGAAAAAAGTTGTTGTGATCGTGGTGCGTCGGACATCTTAGCAGGGGAATCCCTTCGGCTAGAAGTGGGGGCGGCTGGTAGAAATTATGAAAAACTCTAAGAGCAGCTCCCCCTCCTCAGCTCTGGGTGCTGTGGCTGGGTCTCGGTGGTTGTGGTTACATAAGCCCTTCATAGAAGCCCTGCTCCCACCGAGCTGCCAGGCTAATCCTCCGGGATGGAGCGCCCCACTAATCCCACAGCAGGAGAATGGAACTGAAGACATTAACCAGGATTACTACACAGGACCGTGTTTGAGCCAGGCCAGCGCCAGTTATCGCAAAATAACCTCTTAACACACAAACCTGTACACACGTACAAGCCCCCAATTTTAGAGGCAAAGCCTCAGAGTACGAACCTGATGTACACTTTATGATTAAATGTAGCTGCAAGAGCCACTACAGCCACTGTTGATTACACAAGGGGAAAATGGTCAGAAGCAGAACTGAGAGTCACACAAAGCACAGTGACACATCACCTACTACCACAATGTGCAGTGAAGTAGTGTTGAGTACACAGACCGCAGGACTTGCATTAGAGTATATAGGGGAGTATGCAGTTTAAAATCATGTGTGACGAGCAGCATTTAATACAGTGAGTTCAAGTATCTACATACAGCACAATGATCATCCATATTAGTGTTTCTCAAAATACACAGAGATGAAAACCAGATCAAATAATCTATCTCACGCAACAGATTGTTGGAAATCCCCATTGAAGGAGTAGTACGCCGAGGGAATCACTGATAGCGAGGAGCTGGTTCAATCAGTAACTAAGGCTCGCTGTACGTAACTCTTAAATATACTCACGCAGGTTGCTGGTGCGAGGAAAATGGGCTGAACGTCAGCAACCTCAGCGAATCAGCCATAGGCTTCTGGGTAATCTTCAGTCAGAGACAATAAACTGCCCGAGTTAATGACTGCTGCATTTGCAGAGGCTGGCTGATAAGGGGCAGACTTTACAGCCTCCTTGATAAAAGGCAGGCTGCCTTGACCCAGAGAGACAGAGAAATGACTCCAAAGAGCAGCAGAGCCCATGGAGGCAGTCTGACACACACACACACGAATGCACGCACGCAGACACACAACCTCACAGCACGTGGCGGTTGGTGCCTCAGTAACAGGAAGTCACAGCCACATCACTTGTATATGCTTTCGAACGGCTCTCAAGCCCCCAGTGTTCTTTCCTTTGACAGCTGTGCTATAATGCACAGTAACCGCACTGAAGCTACACATCACAGGAAGAAGGGAAGTTAACCCTTTCTTACCTTTTTTGGCAGTTTCCATCTCTTCTTCAGTCCAGCGAGAGCTCTCATTCATTTCCAGATTAGCTGTCAAAAAAAAAATAGA
>OMNM01048826.1:0-17035 GCA_900302745.1 Parablennius parvicornis
AAGAATGTATGACTACTTGTCTTTCTGTGAGGAGAGTATATCCTGCCTTCACTCATCATCAACTAGGATCACTTCGGGTATAGAATATGGACAATTATTGTCCTAACTAGTATCTCTTGAGCCACACACAATGTTTGACTAAGAACATAAGTACATTGGAAAGAGATAGTTTTTCTCTCCAAAATGTTAAATTGATGCTCTAATCCCACGCAATTCTGCCACATTGTGACATATTGTGCACTTTATCGATGACTGGGAAGCTGGAGCAGATCTCACCAAGGAGATTTTCTTACACGTCAGTGCGTGTGACATCCCAGTAGCAGGCAGCCTACTCAGAGACAGGACACACAGAGGCCATATTGTTTATTGATATGTGCAGCCGTGTCACCGAGGAGTCCTCTGTGACCGTCCTCTGTCTCACACAGATGGAGTTGTGAAGATAATGGTCACCCGAAATAGACGCATCTTAGAGAGCTCCTTTATGTGAGAGCACTACACTGTCTGAGGGTGTCATAAGTCTCCTGAGCCGAATGCTTGAGTGACTATAATAAATATTAATTTGCAAGGAGGAGAAACATGAGTAAGCTGAACGAATCACCACCACATGGGGTGTGAGGAAGAGACACGTCACTCACGCAGAAAAGCCTTCTTTCATTATTTGTGCCGCTGATGGGACAAGTACCTCAATTTTTGATGTCAAGCCTCCACGGAGTGTTGACAGACCCTCGGATAGAAATAGTGCCGACTCCCCACAGAGTTTAAACGTGTAACAAAACTCACACAAACAATCCAGATCGCTGCATCTGGTTCAGTTTAACACCAAACTGTAAAAAAAAAAAAAAACAACATGTGAAACAAACCCAACACATGGCCAACACTTCACTTTCCCCACATTTCTTCAGGTGTTGCCTTTTTAAATGTGCTGTGCCAGTAATGACTGGTTTGGATTCAGTCATTGTGTTTAATAATATAACTGTTACAGCAGTGACTCGTCAGTTGGATCAACTCTTGTTTTCTTCAACCACTTTTCATAGATATTTATTTCTGCAGGTTAGATTTGGGGATGCTATTACCCAGTCATCAGAATTCAGGCCTCATCAACCCTGCTCGAATCCTCATACTTGCACAATCTTCGGTTTCCAAAACAGCAATGTTGAGGACAAAATGTTCTTGATGCAGCCGACCAACAAACAATTGTCACGATTAGGAGATAATCAAAATCATCTACTTCACATGTTCATGTCAGGACTGATCACTATATCACAACTTCATGTCTTTTACAATGAACCTCACCACAATGCACAAAGCCTGATATATTTAAGCTTATGAAATGAAATGATGTTTAATTTAAACATGTATGTATTGTTTATTTTGATTAAATATAAGCAAGTAGACCAATCCAATTTATATCGCACTTGCTCTTGTTGTATTTTGTTGATCTGATGGTTAAATTATGACCATTTTCCCTTTTATGAATGCACGATGAATAGAGCAATATTAAATTATTGTGTTTGTTTAATTAAAATCCAGTTAGAGGTGAGTAGAAAAATGATCATTTACCTAATGATGGATTGTGGATTGACATGAACTCTAGGATCATGGATTAAGGTGCCTTTAAAAAAAAAACCAGGACAAACTATGTGTTATTATCATGAATACATTATATTTCAGATCAATATATTTCACTTTGTTACTCCACAACTGTACATTTTGCTTTACTTATAATATGTATATTTAGAATTTGCTCATTACATTTGAAAACGACTTTCTGAAGTCTGAAATACAAGCTGATCTTTTGGAATGTTTTTTTGAAAAAAAGTAATTTTAGATCATGAAAACTAAATGATGCAGTTACATTGTGATTAATTTGGTAAAGCTTAAAAACAAACAAAACAAAAAAACTTCTGAAAATATGTGAAAAATGTGATGCTGTTACATCACACGTGTTGCTGATGGTCCTCTATGTTTTCTCAAGCTTCTGTTTGCTGACGCGCCAAGTCGACAGGCTGATTACCTTATAAAGGGCTTTCCGACTCCCACCGCCTCACAGTACCCAGATCAGGTTTAGTGACCATGACTTTACTGAGTCGGTTGACCTGAACTCTACAGAGAACCTCTGGATTATAGTTGAAAGGCAGATGACCCCCATTAGAGATGAGCAGCTGGAGACCACATTTAAAGCAACACGGGGCTTCCACAACACCTCAGCAGTGCTGCGGGCTAATCGCCGCCATGCCACACTGCAGGATGCTGCAATCCATGCAAAGGAAGGCCTGTCCAAGCATAGTGTGTTTACACGCACCTTATAAATCAACAAAAGACAGGCTTGAAATATGCCATAGTGAATCAATTATAACATCGACCAAACAATGGTAACAGTGCTCATTGAGAACCCATCCTACCTAATTTTATCCTCACCCTACTATTGAAATGTGTTTAAATCAAGTGTTTTTCATACATGGGTATTGTTGAAAGTTTTTTCAAAACATTTTGAAGTAATTATAAATAAACGATATGTACAACAGTATGTACATAAATGATTAAATGTAACCAAACAAAAACAAATGCATGAGTTACAATATATGATTACTCAGTGAGATCCTGCCTGGTGATGAGGGCAAATGGATCTCACTCCTCCAAGTTGAAAAAAAATGCATAATAATTTTAAGTACTCTAATATTTAAACACATTTGTCAATTTGAACAAAATCTAAAGAACAGAAACTTCCACAATTACAGTTATGTTTTATGTTATTGCATTGTTTTGTGTCTTTGGTGTTGCATAAGTGCCATTCTCAACGCTGGAGTTCCAATCACTTGTTTATTTTTGTAATATTACCAGCGCGCCTGCTGTAATGTTGATCGGGACTGCGGCTTCTCATTCTTTATTTTGTATTGTGTGCAATAGTGTCAGTTGTCAGCCACAGTGAGCTCAGCTGTTGGCGGGGCACCGGGCCGCGGGTCACCGTTGGCACAGGGATGCAGAGACAGAGAGCAGGTAGTCAGAGGAGATACTGGAGGATTCACATAGCTTTCAGCTGATCCATTAGGACATGCTACAATTCCGATATGGACTCCTGCCAGATGCCCATCCATTGTGGCACTCGGCGCAGTATTTCCATCTGTTTCAGTCACTGCTCAAACATTTTATGAGTATTTGTTGGCACAGTTGGTGCATAGATTGCATGCGTGCAAAAATATGGATGAGTGTTTGAGGGTGTGTGTGTGCGTGTGTGTGTGTGTTTTTGTACAAGTTTGTGTGTGTGTCTGACTGTGTGAGTGAGTGAGTGAGTGAGTGAGTGAGTGAGTGAGTGAGTGAGTGAAAGTGTGTGCAAATGAGATCACTTGGTACTATCAAAGTGCAAGCAGGACTATGACACTGTTATAAATAGAAGAGAGGAAGTAAGGAAGGTTAAATCTCTGAGACACAGATACTAAATGAGTCGAGGGGAGCCATTTAAAAGCTTGCATGTCCTTCTAGACTCATGCACATTAGAAACCCTGTGTTTTTGTAACATTCTGCAGCCGTGCATTGACAATATTGGACAGGGTTAGACAAAACAGGCCAGTATTTTATTAATTATATTAACCGTTAGCATTTTTAGGATCGGTGCAACATAAAGGTCTCACATATATTTGGTGCACGTGCATGATGGCGTGTGAAAGCATATTATTGGTCATAGGAAAATTATACCTCCGTGAGCAAATGAGAATCCAGTGAGCTCTTTCTCATGGACCAGAGACTTTATTAGGTCACATTTGAAACAATCAACTCCAGGTCTTTGGAGAGCAGTGCAAGTAGCCAGTGTGCAAAAATTAGAATTTGAAATACTTGCAAACTGCTAATTTTTACTACTATTTGTATGTTTTCTTGAGAGTCAATGCTGGATAGCGAACTCTCTGAGATGCACTCTTAACAGATTTTGATGTTCTACATGAGTATGTGTGTTCATCTGTTTGCATTACAAATGATGAAGTGAAGAAAGGAATTTCAGCAGGAATGTGTTTGTGTAATATGTCATATATTGTGTATGCACAACACTATTAGAGGCTATGTCTGTTTAGAGCAATAGAGCCTTTAATATAAGTGCTCTATCATCCTTCATTGCCTGATCTCCACAGTCTGTAATCCTTGACCACACTGATATTTACCTGGCATGACTTTGACCCTTTGACTTTCGGCAGCTGTCAGCGGTGCCCCTCTTCGAAGAGTTGGACATATGGGACACTCACGCTGCTCCCCCAGGTGGCACAGCGTCAGACTCAATGCTGGGCTTTACGGTTTTCAACATTCAAAGAGTGTCCGCAAGGGCCTCCTCCTACCATGTTACTAAATAAACATGGCTGGCTAAGTGCTGATCACAACCACTGAGAGAAGATGAAAAGCTCCCCAGGGAAGGGACACCATTACTTTGCTTGTTGTCCATTTGTTTAATGTGTCCGTGTCGGTTTACAGATTTGAACTGAGTTATTTTGTTTATCACCTCAGGCCTTCATGCCTGCTCGCCCACCAGCTCTGCTAAAAGTGTTGGTTGCATGAGGCCGGGTCTTGACTTTCTCAAGACCCAAAGACCCTGCCGCAAAGTAACAAGGTCACACTAATTGGAGAAGGAAGTGTTGAGGATGTCTTTGAGAAGGGGCGGCGGAGTTAGAGAATGATAGCAGAGAGGGTCAGATCCTGTTTCTGCTTTCGTTCCCCGTTCTAATCCAGCCTGGTATGTGTTGAGATCAGAACAGGTTCCTTTCACTGCAGCCATCCGGTGGTCGTGCACAAGGACCCGCTAACTCTGTATTTCCTCTACCGCTGCACATTCATCGGAGAAAGCACGAGATGACGGTCTGGCGCCGGCTTGCTGTGGAAACCGAATTCGGTTAGTTATTAAACAGAAACATTAAAAAAAACACAAAAAAAAACCCCACTAAAAAAACAAAGAGACAAATTCGAGACAAACTATCTCACAGTCCATTCCAGGTACTAACCCCCTAAGAAACATGGCACTGGACAGCTGTGTGTTCCCCTTGATGTATTTATGTCAGCCGCTTACATAAATACACTGAAGTCACACATACACATTCACACTGATACACACGGGCCTGTGTGCATGTGTGCACGCTCACAGTGACATACGGGCCAATGCAGACGCACACGCAGAGGCACACACACCCATATCATGCACCCTGTCAGTAATACCTCAAGGATATTATGTCTCTCTCGGCAGACTGGACAGTTGATCACAGCACCATGACCACATGGTCACTTTGATGTTGATCACTCTGAGCAGTCACCTTCACATTAGCTTGAATTTTAAGTATAAGATAGGAATGTCATGATTATTCTTGATCCTTGATCGCAGAACATTTGCTGTTTTCCTTTGATAATTATTCAGTGCATTTGCTGATTCATAGCAGTCACATATTATATACGTAGTAGTAATATAGTATTTGACTGTGTTAACTATAGGAGTACTTTTCATTCGCCTGTCTGACCTGTGTGGACCCTAAGAAGAGTTGCATGTAATGTTAGAATTGGAGTTTTTTTCTTCCAACCTTACTTCTCCACACATATGTACAAAATAACACATGTACAATGTACATGTACAATGTACAATGCATTTTTGAGTTTACATATTTAAAAACCAATCAGAATCACTGAGCTGTGCAGTGGTGATCAATTGCCTGTAAGTAAACATTTTATTGTGTGATTGCCCCTTTCATTGTTTGTTTGCTCTTTGACCGTCTGATGATCTATACAGTGTATCGCCTGCCTTTAACCATAATCAGGTAAGATTCTACGGACAACTAACAGTTGCTGGGCATTTGATGGATGGATGAAGGGATTGATGGATAATAATCTCAGTCATTCTGGTGATGTATCTCTGGTAGCTGTTATTTGCTTGGAAGAGGACTATTATACTTCCAAAGGATCATAGATAAAGGCTTGATTTATTTTTATTTTTTTTTTGAAGATTCATATTATATAACTGGAGTGTTAAGGTCACATGATCATGAATTGGCTTGCTCTGACTTGATCTTGTGAGAGACGGTGTTATCTTTTGACAGGGGTTAGAGACAGGGTTACCTTAATTGATTGGATTATTACATGTTTGATAAAAATCATCATTTTGGATAAACAGTCTCAACAAAGTCAGAGAATTTCTGAACATTATATCCTGCATATGTTGTACCATGGTCACAAAACACCCCTGACTGTATTACAGACTGACAACTGCACTGAGATGGACACCTCCATCTAACAACCCTCTCACTGTGAAGGTTACAAGCTCAGACTTTAACTGAGGCCACCTATGATAAAACATGTAAGCTACCTGGTGCTGCCAGTCGCTTTAGATCCATTCAGGGCACATATGGATGAAAAGAGATATGAACATTTCCAGCCCTGAAAGAAACAACAACAAAAAAACACTCATAATTATGTTAAACAGGATGTGGCATTTCCCTGTTTCCCCCATGCTGACACGATGGAATTACATTACCAGTTTAACACTTTACAGACTCCTCTGTGAGGAGTGCAAGCACATATTGTTACCCGGTCAAACCGCTAAACAAACACAGCTCAGTTCCTCTTGTAATGAAGAGAAAGGTGAGTCAAATGTGGCAGCAACCTTGAACTTTGTTACATGAATAGTCCATAACAAGAGGCTTATAATAACAAACAGAATGGAGCTTACAAAGAGACAATTGGACGTGAAACCACGATAATCCAATCAGATCACTCTGAGTTAGACGTTATGGCAAAGCAGACATGTAGTGTTAATTTAGACTCAAGGGCAGTTAAATGAGTGCTAGCTTGTTCAGTTCTATCCTTGAATCCGAGATTAAACCAGCCGTATCGTAATATCAGATACAAGCATTAGTATAACCTTGACGGATGTGTTGTCTAATTAAAGTTAGCTAAACTCAGCCACGCTTGGATTGTAGAAAAATAGCTTATTTAATGAACTTCAACTCAGTCAGGATGCATTTTAATGGAGTGAAGGATCAGTGTAGGTGTGCCTGAGCTTACAGGGATTATCAGTGACACTGCAGAGTGTGAAGTGCTGATATGAAAAAAAAAAAAAAAGGAATAAAACAGGATGCTGGTATAATCATGCACGTTATCATCATTATCAGAAAATTGAGGTCGGTTTGTTTATTTATCACCGGGGTGTTCAGCTTCAAGGCCAAGAATTATGTGTGCCATATAAGCAGTGAGTCATTCAAGGCCCAGGGAAAATTTTCAAACTCTTTTCATTAGTTGCTTTGGAGTCTACCTGATAGCTGAAGTAGCTGCAGACATATGCCCGGGTTCAGAGGTCAAGGTTTAGGTGTCAGATGTTAAAATGCTCCGGGCATACTTTTGTCTAGCCTCAAAGGGATAAAAACAACAACAATACTGGTCTGCATTAAAACAACTTCATAAAATTTCAATATTTAAAGTATCACTGTAAAAAATGTGATGTTGTGTGTTCACATTAAAGATCATTTGTTTTATACATAGACATTTGAATTCAATCATGAATGTAACAAGATAATATAGCCTCATATTGCACATTACTCCAATACCAAGACGGTCTATCAGTTAAAGCCAGCGTCTCAAAGCACTACAGCTGTCTGTTTGACCTGTGACAGGTGATCTCACTTCAGGTTAGGATGCTGACTCGGTTCATGTTACTAACAATTGGCATGTGCGAGTTTGTGCGAAAGAATCACAAGCAACTCCGCTGACGTGCAGAAACAGCTGAGAACACTACGGATGAATGACACTCTCATGAATGGATATGACATGAATGGATGTAAACATATGGCTGAACAGAGAGTCATATTGGCGGTAGATAAGTCAGATATATCGGTGCAAACGTGCTTTTGGATGAATAATTATATTCTCCGACAATCCTCTCAGATTGTTTAGTGTTTAAAAAAAAGAGTCATTTAAAAAGACTGCAAAATCTTTGTTGTCATTTTTTTTTGCTGTTAGATTACAGGTCACTTGAAAGGTCAATTATCCTACTCTTTGTCAGGATCAACACACTCATGCATTCCTTTATAACTGTTTTTCTGCTCTTCAAAAAAAAAAAAATACTGTTTTCACCAAGGGCACAAAAGGTGCAAAGGGCGAATCTTTGGAAAGAGACAGCTATCACATTTCCAATACATTTCTTCGGAAAACAGAAGAACTTTGGTACCTGCTGCATGTGTAAAACAGAGAGGTGTCAAAACTGAAACACGATCGGCATATCTGACAAAGAAGTGACTTCTGCGAGGGATCAGTTCAGAGAGAGAACGAGCCGGGTCCCCACAGCAGATGGGGAGCTTTATCGTTATGGCCGCAGGGGCAGAGAGCCAGAGAAGAGAGACGGGAGACCACAAAAAAGGTTGGAGCCACGGCTGGACTGTGACACATGTCCCACTGTGGAGGGGGATTTCTGCTCACCTTGCCTTTGGTGTGTCATCGTGTTACCAGTCCTGTCACGAGCCTCCACCCTGTCCGCCTGCACCGCATTGTTCTGCACTGCATGTCGACAAGGGAATAAAAGAGAATAGGTAATGAAAAAGAGAGTAGGCTGGGCAGTGGGAGTGAGACACGTTTGAGCCCATTGTCTGTGCTGTAATTTTTTTTTTACCCTGCTAAAGTGAGGGATAAACCTGATCAAAGGGGAGTATATGATCGCTCCGGTGGCTATTGGAGGAGTGAATGAAGACATCGAGAGGACTGAGGTGGCACGTAGGAGGACAGAATGATGATGCTGCAGGAGCCTATAAACAGCAATATTATACTTCATCATGTAGCTCTTGAAAAGGCACACCTGAGGACGGCTCACTGAATAACACACCTGCAGTTTTTTTTTTTTTTTTTTCATTAAATGATCATCCTATATCTGTCATCATCTGTCTTATTCAGAGAAGCTGCACCCAAAAACTCTAATTTGTTAAGTGGGACATGAAGATATTTTGTATCTTTTCATGCTAAGTTTTGATTTGCTTTCACACAAAGCAAAAAAAAAAAAAAGACAGAAGAAGAGCGAGTGATGATCAGAGGAGAAGAGAGACCCTTAGTCATAACACAGCCCAGATGTGCTTAAGCTAAAAATAAGCAATCGCTTGAGCCAGTTTTACAGTGCTGAATCCCATTTACATTGATGTAAAGACGAGCTCTCGCTTGCACTGTTGAAAATACTCATCCTCAGAATTAAACAGATCAAACAAGGAGAGTGAAACATAACACAGCTGATCAGATACACAGCAGAAAAATGAAAACCATGATACAGCCGATTTTCAAAGGGCTGCATATGCTTTGACTTTGAGTGGTGAGTTTTTAATATAAATAAAGTCTGTAATAATGTAACACAATAAGGCCACTTAGAGCTGAGAAGTCCCAAAGACCTCCACACGAAATACCTTTGTAATGGAGCTGGGGTTTTTTGTTTTTTTTGAAAACACACAGACACACACACAGACACACACACACACACACACACACACACACACACACACACACACACACACACACACACACACGCATGCAGGTATCGGCATGTGTGTGATAAAGTGGACCTTGAGGTTCTTGACAGGGAAACTGGGGGAGAGAGGTCTGTGTACCAGGACACTGGAGGTGCTGCAAGATCAAGAACAGTCTACCCCCAGGTGGTAAAAACTAAGCTTTCTGGGGTGAGAGGTCACAGACTTCGGAGTGGTCACACACGTGTCAGAACAGTATTTACAACTGGAGAGGCCCACATCAGACCACCTACAAATGCTGCTCCTACACAATACAGTACATCAGCGGCATGCTCTTTGTCTCAGGATCCACTAGGTGGTAGGAAAGGTCCATGCAGAGCATCTCTCCACGGTGACATCCTGGAACTGCTGGTTCCTACTATCATTGTGGCATGACGGATGTCTGATTCTTCACTTTATAGTCAGAAAAGAGGATTATGCAGACATTGATTTACCCGTGGATATGAAACCACACAGGCGCAGCTTCAAATGCATAAGTGTCTATGCATGTGTGGATGCATAACTGTGGCCTTAACTTGAAAGAGTCTCCATAACCTCTGGGCTCCTGTTCAAGGTTGCAAAGAAGTTTAGGTCAGAGCTGGAGTATTGCTAACAGTATCGGAATGCATACTGGTTGTCTCGAGCAATGAGGCACACTTGCTAAATTTATTATGCAAATAATTAAAATAGAACTAAACGGTATATGCAGCATGAAGGCGTCATCTCTCATTACAGCGCCTTGAATATCTTTTGATCCTCGATCTGTATCCAGTGATCAGACACAATTACGCTCCACCAAGTCCTGCAATTCCTAGTTTGGTGAAAAGACATGCTGTGAATTAGATACAAGCTGCAGCCACAGGCAGACTGGATTACGTGCAAATTATTTATACTCCAACAATGACAGGGTGGGTTTTTCCAGACACATTTACTGCATCCGTTTTGTTACTATATCATAGATGAAAATATGTAATATGTAAAATCCGCTGCAAATATATATTGATGCTACACATAAACTTGTGGCTAAAATGTAAGCAGTGTATATAAAAGTACATATATAATTGTCTCACATTTAAGAGTCAAAGTAAAGGCCATATACATTGTACTGTATTTTCAAATAATTTGACCAGTTGATAGTTGTTATTTGTTACAGTACGACAAAATACAACTTAGAACATAAAAAAAAAAAAAGTGATTCCTTGTGGTCCTTGTGGAGTTTATACAGTCATGATATAATATGAAATATATTGAAATGTTTATAAACAAGTAGATTTAAGGAATAGCTGTTTAATTAAGTCATTGATGTATTGATAGAAATAGTCACAATACAAGAGATTATTTTGTTGTCCTTTTTCTCAAATAATTCTGATTCAATAAATTCTTATTTTTGAAGGAACCACATGAATAAACAAACAAACAAAAAAACAAACAAACAAACAAACAAAAAAAACCCAATAAAAATGTCCTGAAAAAACCACTGCATGGCTTGATTAAAAAAAAAAAAGCAACCTAACAACAGCAAAAACAAACAAACTGAAGGACAGAAGTTTGTTTTGATATTTATTCTCTCTCACAAGAATAAAAGCTCGAAACATTGTCCCCTGGTGGCGATGGCATGAACCGCGATTTTATGAGAAACAAAACTCAGTCTCAAAGTAGAAAAAATGTGCACATAAATCCACATCTTCCTGGAGAAATACAGACATTTAAAAAACTAAAAAATCCTCCCTGCTCCTAATCCATTCTTATTCTTCAGCATTCACCACCGTGTTGTGTAAAGTTTGTTCAGTCCAGAAACGAGTTAATTGTTGGCTATGAATTGTCAGTAGGTGTGTGTTCCCCCTGAAATGAACTCTAGTTGGATAAAGTTGCTTAAAGGAAGGAGACGTTTAGGAGGCCCTGAGGGAAAACATTTCAATTTTACATTTGTATGAAGTAAGAGCAGAATGACTGACCACATGCTTTCAGTACATATGTAACCAGTTTAAGTTGAGCTCTGCATTGTGTCAATAATGTGACAAACCGGCTGGACTCAGGCTTCTCTTTGGAGATGATCTCCCTGTATTTCCTGCCAATACAAAATACATATATATCCTCCTGTCAGTTCTGGAACAGCAGGATCAATATAAAACACAGTTCATAACAAAATGAATGGGGCAAACTACTTTCCTGGAAAAGGAGGGTGATGAAACCCGTGTAATGCCAGAGCGGGACATGAAACTTTATAATATTATGACTGAAGGCGACACTGGATGCGTATCATCATGATAATGAAATAATTTTTCATCACATTGTGCTGAAGACTTCAGCTTTGCGTGAGAAGAGTCATGTGTGGCGTGAGAGCGTGAGTTCGGAGCTGAGTGCGTCAATTCCTCGAGAGTTGGCAACTCTCTATATTTGTGACAGTGTGTCCTCATTTCACCTCATGTCTGGGTATCTGGGGTTTTTGTTTTCTATGCACATAAGAAATGTGAATGTCAGACAACAGTTTGAAGATGTAATGAAGTTATGGAGTATTTGTACTGAAGGCTGTAGCCAGTCAACTCGAGGGGCCACGGGAGGGTCACTGTGTGACCACCACCAATCAAACCCTGCAGACAGGTGGGATCACTGGGTGGTGTTCTTGGCACAAACAAATGTGCATGAAACTATACATCCGCAGGAAGAGCAAGAGGACATGCGGCATATACATCAGAGAGAGGAAGCACAAAGGTGTGCCAGAACTTGAACGGAGTATGAAAGAGGAATGGATGACCTGCAAATGTGTGAGGTGAAAGAATCTTTGTGTCTTTGGTGTCTTGATTGATTACTTAAGTAACATTTGATGTGCCGTCGTCGCCTCACAGTCTCTCTTCACAATGACCTTCATTTGATGAGTGTGGAGCTTGTTGAACAACGCTACAGATATTTCAGTGTTAGTTTTAGCTCCTCATTTAACATCATGATGTTGCTTTTAATCAAAACGAAATAGTATTTTAATACAGTGATCAATCGATATGTGATTGTCGGGAAGTAAAGAAACTATTGTTTTGTGTCACAATAGCAAATGTTCTAATTTATGCACATAATTTGTCATCAACCTCTCTTGTATATACAGTTTTTGAGTCGTGACTACATCAACAATTAGCTTGTCTTGCTGCTATATATCACATTTTAAAGGACTTTCATAAGCAATATTGTCTACAGTATAAATGTGATTAATGAATATCCAATAGTTGTGTTTTTTTAATGTCTCAGTGACTTTTCACTGTGTCACACTGACTTTAGCTTCATTGATAATCTCTCATTTTTGTGAGCTGCTGAGCCCCTCGCTATAACCAAATCTGCAGTAATCCATATAGAAAGGTTTGCAAAAGCCCTTAATATAAATGAGTAGTTGATCCCCTTTGCCATTAGATAATACTGATGCAGACATGCTTGAGTAATGTGGAAAAATAATCAATATAGAGGACATTGAAATGAACAGTGGCTTCTGTGAAGCTGACCAGTCATTTATGCACCATTTGCATGTGAGACGCTGCATGGAAATTAATTAAAGATGTTAGTGTGCATAAAGATAGGCTCTTGTTGAAATGTTGTCTGGCTGTTTTAACAAATAACTTGTTGTTGACTAAAAGTTGGTTTTGTTTTCAAATGCGGTTCATTAAAAGTGCACTTCAACACGATGAAATATTTTAATGTGGGAATTAGTGAATGGGCTCTGCAAAGGCATTTAAAAAATACCTCCAAACATTTGTGAACAATTTCACTAAATGAATCACATCTTAATGATCCTCAATACCTTCTCAATTTAGTTGAGAGTTAGAAAATGAAAGAGGAAAAAAAATAAATGCCTTCAACAGGCTATTCTGGTCCCTCTTCAGGTTATATATCCGTCCTTCTCCCAGTATGAGATCAGTGTACGTCAACTGATTCTCTGTGATTGCAGAGGACACTTCAGCCCCTTCATGCAGTCAATCTGTGTCCCACCACCTGGCAAGAGGATTAATAACATCTACATAAACACTACTTAAAGAGACTCAAGAACTTGTTTCCCCACGTTGTCAGAATTATTTATGTACTATGATCCTCCTTGCTGCCATCTATCATCACCTCCTGATAATAACACAAATTAAGGAAATTAGTAAAAACTACAAGGACTTAAGAAATACCCACTTAATGATGAGGAATATATCCATCCAGCAGAGCACGAGTATAAAACTAATTTTAATTTAGAGAAGGTGCTGGACCAATACAATACTCCATTATAACCTTTAAAAATGTGTTGTTTTTTTAGTGCAATTAAGTAAATGACCAAAAAGTCTACATATGATTAAATAACTCTATTACAAAACCTGAAGAAGTTGTATGGTAGTTGTTACAAAAAAAAAAATAAATAAAACAATTGCCACTTAAATAAACCATTTTTTCCCATTCAGTTGTGCAATACAGTGAATCATGTAAAGCAATGGCCTTCAGACTTGACTTTGTGCTTCATTTGATAAATCAGCTGAGAGATGTGAGAGATCATGTCTGTCAAAATGTTTTTTTTTTCACACCACTGTTTGTCAATCAGTTCTGAGAGCACATTACTTCTTCATGTTTTCTTGAAATCACCCCCACATTGGTTTCTATATAGCTAGTCTGAAGCTATGATCTGGGCTGAGTTTGGGGCTTATTTGATGAGTTTGCATGTTTTCCCCGAGTGTTCCTGGGTCTACTCTGGATAGTATTTCCTTTTCCTTCTTTTGTTCAAAAATGTGTCAAAATTGTCCATTCATGCATGTGTGTGATGTCCAGGATGTATCCTGCACTCATCCATAGTCAAATAGGACTGTCCCATTGAATGAAACAGTAGAGAAAACAGATGGGTGTATGTATTTTAGTCTAATGCTAAATAACTGCCAATAAAGTAGCTTCATTCATTTATTTTTAAATAAAATATCTTGTGTTGACACAGATTGTAGTTTGGTTTATTATTTCAAAAATAATTCATGTCTGGTGGCTACCGATCAGGAATCACAAGCACAAAAGCAAAAAAAAAGAAAGAAAGAAAGAAAGAAAGAAAGAAAGAAAGAAAGAAAGAAAGAAAGAAAGAAAGAAAAATTTTGCAGTTATGTGATGGAACAAAAATGGCTGAGCTGATATTTCAACCCACTTGTGTCCCAATTTCCTTTTTTCATTTCTTCTGCTCTGCAATCAGTGCTAGTTTATCAGTTTTTTTTTTTTCGTAACACTTATCCTCACAGGCTCCACAACCTCTAACTCTTAAGCTGAAAGAAGAGCAGAAATGTTATGTAGATATGGAAGTTGTTCCTTGGAATTGTTTTCTCTTCATTCACAAAATAAACAAGACCCAAGAAAAGAAAGAAAATCAATCTATAGCTGTAGAACGAATCCTATAAGAATGGCAAAAAAAAAAAAAATAGTCTTTCCTTCTCCACTGGATTGGCTAATTTCATTGTGCTGACCTCTGTCTCTCTACCTTAGCCAGATTAATTTTCAAGTTTTCACCAGAGTGTAGTTTTCAGGATGCTTTTGTCCTTTTCACACTTCTGGAGGAGTGACAGGGATGGCAATTCCTTCTGACAGTAATTGGCAGGTTGAGTGCCGTGTTGGGGTCACGTCAAGCAAAAGAAATCAAACAGTACCCTCATCTACTCTTCAAGCGTGACAAACTCAACTGACATGGGTATATCTCGGTTCAGGCCATCTCAGCTTCAAAGGAAACGTCGGCCTCTGTAAACTAATTATCTGTGATGTAACCTGCTGGCTGGTGACATTTTCAAGACCATCCATTCACAATTTCAGTGTGTCGCACGTTCTTCTTTCTGTAAAAGCTCAGACTTCAGATGTGTGATGAAAAAGCAGGACAAAGTGGCTACCAAGTGTGTTCTTGAAACGGCATCATTTCGGAGAATGAAGCCTTTGTTTGTTGAAGTATTACACATCTGTGCTCAAGGAAGAAAAATTGCATTCTCCACAACTCAAAATCAATTTGAAAGAAAATAGGTAACAAACATGGAGAAGCAGAAAATACTCAAATATCAGAAAAGTCGCTGGGTACAGTAGGACTGAGAGATGCCCCCCCGTAAATCAATGAATTACGTAAATTTACAAATTTACGCCATGCCTGATTTTTGTGCTAAATCTTTGACTTTTTAAGTATTTTTACGCACCCCTCAAAAGGCAATTCCTTGTAGCCCACAAATTAATAATAATAATAATGAAAATAATAATAATAATGGTTATGATAACAATAATCATGTGGATTTGTTAGGTTTTCTCTGTTAAAAGCACCTAGAGATGTCTGTGGTGTATTTGGTGCTATATAAATAAATGTTGAATTGAATTAAATTGAATTGAATAATAATACAAATTCCTTCAGATACAATAAGGTTCTTGCTCAGGCCTGTGATTTCATCACCTGAAGCAAAAATCCTATTTCAACTGTGTAACCTGAGACCGTTTTCTTCCAAGCATAAAGATGCAGAGTCAGTTTCTTTTTTCACTATTTTATTAAACATAATACACACTTTTCCCACCGGTGCCTATATAAGCCACACAGCTCTCTAATTCTTCACTGTGTTCTTCACTACTGTTCTTCTCAGGCCACCAACATGTCACCAACTAAGCCCAACAAGTCTGCTGCCGGTTCACAGGGGGGTTAAGAAAAGATCAAGTGCTACAGAGTGGACAGTAGGGTATTCAAAATATGCTGGCCTCTAGAAGTATGACAATCGATCATGAAAGGAGAACCATAAACCAAGAGGAAATGGGTTGTTTCTTGAACTGATTTACTGACTCAAGTAAAAACATATCAGGTCTTTTTCACTCAAGTGGATCACTGAAAGCTCCCTCTGTTTGAGCTTCATACAGAAAACAGTTGGGCTTTGTGCCCATGTTGCTTGACGTCCTCCCAGGAAATCAGCTGGTAATCACAACTATGCTGTTTGACCCAATAAATGATGAAAAAAAACAATTAACAAAAAAATCATACACCCCCCCCTCTTTCACACACACAAATCAAAAAAGAATACAAAAAAAAAACCCCAAAAAAACAACCTGTCTGCATTCTATGTCAAGATTTACCAAAGTGAAGCTAAGTGACTGGAAACTTGTGTATATCGATATGTCTTGTTTCCCATTGAGGTGCAGTGACCCAGAATTCTAGAGGCTTATCCTTCTATTGCCAGACGGCATCTAGACTGAATCTTCAGGAGGATCCGAGTGGAAATGGAAAGTATTAAGGGCATGAGGAGGCGCTGCAGCTGCCTGCTCAGTTGTGCATGAGATGATAAACATTGGGAGGCTTTTATCTGAGTGCTTTTCTTAGGATTCTCCTCAGACAAGGATGAGTAGCGAACAAGTATGATAGTTTTGTAAAAGGTCTGCTGCTTACCGAAACCACAAGATGTCTCACAGCAAGTCTCAGAGCACCTGGTGTGGACAGCTTCACATCTGGTGCAGGCACACAGGTGTGCCAGCAGCCATGGATATTAGATAGGTGCACAGATACAGTATCAGTGTGTTTGCAGAAACTAACCACTGAGGACATTTTA
>OMNM01048828.1:0-18938 GCA_900302745.1 Parablennius parvicornis
AATTATTGCACAATAGATAGCTGGGAAAATGCTGCTACTATAATGGGGACTCCACTCATCATGTACCTCGTGGAGCTTTTGCTTATCATAACCATGTGAGGAAGTTTTTGTCCATTGGCCAATCAGCCAAAATCTTTTTTTTTTTTCTTACCTCTGCTGAACCACATTTGTTACACTGTACTCAAGTTGGAACAATAAAATCTTGGGTATCCTACTTGTTTGAATCCATTTTGAAAAACCAAATCACAACTATTTTCCGTCATCTCTCTCTCTCCCCCTCTCTCTCTCTCTCTCTCTCTCTCTCTCATTCGTCATTCCTCCTCCCGTGCCTCACCTTTCAGGCTCATTCCTGACATGAAGCACCTCTTTAGGCGACACGAGGCGCAGTTTTTCCGCCTCAGCTTGTCGATGGTGCAGTCGTTCCGGCTGGCGCACAAGTGGTTCTGCTTGCCTGGAGGCACACAAAAAAAATAATAAAAAGTGAGGGGAGCGAGTTCAACAATGGCCAGGGCCTCTGCTCATAGCAACGATATGTGGGTGTTTACTGATAACAAATAACTCGCCCTCATGATGTCAGGTCACTTTGCCCCTGTCTGCATCCGAGAGCAAGTGGATGTGCGAAATTAAATCACAGGAACAATCGCTCGACGCAAACGCTCCGGCGGACTCGAGAGCGTTTTTCACCCACCTGCAGCCGCCCTCTTGAAGAAGACCTTGCAGCTGCCGCAGGTGACGGCTCCATAGTGACAACCAGAGGCATCGTCGCCACACACCTGGCAGACCCTCCTGTCTGATAGGTACACACCTGGGAAAAAGTCCTCATGCCTGCACACACAAAACATATTGTTGTATGCTTTTCAAAAGTATTGAAAACCAAAGAGGTTCTTACAAGATTATTAAGTTTTCTGAGAAAAAAGAAAAAAGTCGACATTTGTAACACAATCGCATCCCACTTTCAACTCTTTTTATTTCTCATCTGTTAACTGATATTACAACAAGAGAAGTGAGCCGCAAGCATGTGTGTGGCAACCTGTGATTGAGGAATAGCAGGTTTAATCTCCTCATGAATCGGTAACTGGAAACATTATCATCAGTTTGATGCCGCTCTTACAGTGACATTGATACATTCATTTGTATTTCTGGGTTATTTGTGCAATCAGTCAGACGACAAATAAGGATGTATTGGGAACAGTTTTCACAGCCGCAAACCGGGATTTCTTGTGGGGGAAACTCACAACAGCCTCCAGACAGGATTTTTCAGGGCAATTTTACAACCACAAAATGGGACCTTTCTGAGAAGCAGAAAAGTCCACAGTCGACAGAAAAGTCAACAGCGACTCATGATAACTTTTCAGGGGAGCTTCCTATCAATAACTGGTAATTTTTTTCTGGATTTCTTGGGTAAGGATGAACTTTGATTCAGCTTAACTGCATGAAACACAATTCAGTCAAGGCCGAGAAGGACACACAGGGTTAGTGGAACACACACTGATTTTAATGCCAAAACTCAGTTCCAGCTGAGCCAGTATTAAACTACAGGGTAACAATATAAACCATGGCCATTAAAGTCATAATGTTTGTTGTAATTATGCCATAGACCTCTTTTTTCGCCATTTTTTTTAAAACGGAAAAAACATGAGTGAATTTAAAAAAAAATCACAACACCCACTTCAAAGAAAAAAAACTGGAGCTTTGTTGACTGCGTTGTGGTCAGCAGACACTCACAAGCTGAGTTCATAATTAGAAAAAGATGGAACACATGGGTGAAGATGAGTTGTAAAACATAAATTTGTCGGGATTATTGCCGTGGCGCAAATGAAAAGCAAAACAGAGAAGGGGGAAAAAAGCTGTTACTTACCTGAAACTGCGGTCTGTGCAATTCAACCAAATTGGAGGCTCGGTCTTGATGTTGGAAAAAGTGGGTTGCCCTTGAGGAATTGCGCTCGGGAAACTTTCCACTTGGCCATACCCTTGTGCCATGGCTGCTCGCATGCCACCTTTAACACCCTGTTGCTCGCTCCTACTGTACCAGACACAGCGGCATTCCTGCTTGGCTCCGAGAGACGTTTGACCACAATTACAATATTTACACTGGAAATTATGTCCAGCGGATACGCTTCGCTGTGGCTCGACTCGCTCGCTGTACGCGCGCTCATTTGCGCACCACATTCCCGGGGCATCTCTGTACAGGGTGGAGGCGGCGGAGTAGGCAGAATATGGCTTCAGAGGCAGAGGGACATGAGAGGGTGCGGGCATCTCTTCCACCGGGCTGGCGAACACGTTCGAGTCCTTGCAGACATATCTGGAGATCACCGAGCCGCGCGTCACAGCCTGCGCGCTGTCCATTTCGTCCGATCTGAACAGATCCATGCAGCTCACCTGTTGTATGCCGTGACACACTTCTCCAAAGTCGTCGTCCCTGAGGCTGGAGTTGCCCAGGACGAGCCTGTTGCTCTCCGAGTTCATATTCCCAACCTGGGAACGGCTCCCCGCGGCGGGGTCGCAGTCTGCAAAGGCGCTGCTCGAGCACTGGTTCGTGCTGTTGAGCGGAGACGCCACCGAGTCCAAACCCAGTGACACTGACACTGCCTTGCTGAGCTCAGTGGTTGGGCACGCATACGGCTCGGCGGTATCCAGGCGATCGCGCTCATTCATTAATAAAGAGTTCGGAGTTTCCTCTAAATCGGACAAGCTCGACTGAAAGGCCATGTTCGGCTTCGTCCTCGGAGTCAAAGCGGCGCGCTGGATACACGGAGAGCCAACAAAACAACACTTTCCTGGCGAGAATACGCCTATCCAATGAGGCTCCACTCATGTGTGTCAGCGGATGGGAAATTCAGATTAGTCGTCGACGTAGGCTGTGGCGAGGGAAGGGACGTCCCGCACGACCCGACCGGTGCTGTGGTTCACACAAATGAACTTTTTTTTTCTTCCTCCTCTTCTTTTGATAAAGTAGCCTCTTATTACGTGCTGTCGCTTTCTTTTTGCGCACAGGCGAAAATGTGCGTCAGGACCAGGAGCGTAGGAGGACTTTGAACTTTGACGTGCGGAGTAAACAGTAACTCCCCCCCAATGTCACTTATTTTACCGAATTGGAAACTTAAGCCGAGTCTCGCGAGAGGGAACCTTGAACGTGCAGCATTAAAGTGACAATTTACTATACCAAGCAGCTGCTGACATGTTTCCCCGGCTACAGTCTCAGCCGAAAATAAAAGTAAAACATTCAACCTAAACCGTGTGAGAATGAAACAAGCTCGTTCACGTGTTTTAATGCTCCATGGTTTCATGTGAAAACGCACTCTTGACCACGGCAGCGGGTGGCTCCGGTGATACTCTCGTCTGTTTATTTTTGGACAGCATGTGATTTATCAGCAACGAGAGAAGGGCACAGATACGTCTGCACATTGCTAAGACAAATACAAACAATTATATTTCTATAACCATATTCCAAACAGGAATAAAAAAGGGGTGAAAATAACTTTACCACGGAGAGAAAGGGGCACAAGTGCAGTGATAAGAGAAGGAGTAAGTGACTGTTACACAGAGTACACTTGTTTGTTTATTTATTTATTTAGTTAATATTTACTTGTTTTGAAGGGGCAGACAGGAATGCATTGATAGCTCTCACAAAGCTCACACGACACTGTGCTTTTTTTAATTTTAGAGATAAGTACTGCAGGATTTCCCATTGACTTGTTGTAATTGCCTCAAATGTCAGAGCTTCAATTAATCAGCATTAAAAAACAAAATTAAATTGCAGTTGTTGTGTAATCAGATTGATAAGGGCAGCCTTCAACTTATTTTTTCAATATAACTGACAAAAATGATAACCTGTTAGTCCTATATGTATAACACTGCTGGGGATGTTTTGTGTTTGTGGAGAAACTAAAAATGTTTTTGACAGACAGTTATAATTCCTCAGTTGTTTGTTTACAATTGTAATGGAATTGAAAATCACAAAATAATAAAAGAAATAAAGATATCATTTGTTGTCACATTCAAGCACTTATTACTTTTTAATTTACAAAGCTACTGATGTGATAATCTTCTCACTTCTAAGAATTTCTCAGCGTCTTGTTCTCAGACAGAGTGGGCCAACAGCACATCTTCTCACATGGATTCAAACTCATCAATGCGCTGCTTAGTGTTGCCCTGACGAATCTGACGCAGGGTTTTGTATTTATCGCGGCCTGCCCTCACATTTTCAGCATGGATCAGGTCATTGGGGGTCTTTTTGCTCTCATCCACAGCCTCAGCCAGCTCAAAGCTCAGGAACTGGGGGGAAAAAAAAGAGAGAGCACAAACACAGTGAATAAAATCCTCCTGCCAGAGACTATTCAGAAACCTCACCCCTCTCCCCCTATACCCCCATCAATCCCATCTGCAAACACTCTTTTGTCCATCATTATTAAGGCCATTTTTGTGTTGAGTCATCTTTACAACGTCATATCTCATTTTGGCTGAGAGATAGAGACCGTGGATGAGATTTGCAGCATGAATGAGACCAAAAGAATGATAATGCACAAATGCAACAATGTTTAATTATGTAAAGTGCACTTCGTTCTGGTGAAATGCCATTTTTTGGGGGGGAGAGGTAATTAGGCTGCCTTCCTTACAGCAGACTGCACAGCTCTATAGGACTGTGTCCATAAACAGCATGGGGGGGAAGGCTGCATGAAAACACAGGCAGCTTTAACCACGCATACAGGGTGAAAGTGTATGAGGCAGGGAAAAGGAAGTAGCAAGCAACATATGTGGGTGTGGTAAGCTGAGTCACAGCCCTATAATATTAATACTCTTTGCTGTATAGGGTGATCAGCCATAACATTAAGACCAGTTACAGTAAAAGTGAAAGATGCTGATTATCAATTTATAATGACGCCTACTAATGGGTGGGAAGCATCAGGCAGCAAGCAAATTTACTTTTAAAACTGAAGTGTTAGAATCAGAAAAAATGAGTGAGTAAAGGATTTGAGTGAGTCTGGCATAGGTGAGACTGTAGCTAAAATACTGCAGTGTGGCCAGCATTCATGAAATGTGGTTCAAGGAAGCCAAAGTGGTAAACCAGCAACAAGGTCGGGTAACCAATTGTTGCATGGGGAGTTAAGACTGTGTGATCCGGTCTAACACACAAGCTACTGTAGCAGGAAATGCTTCAGCGGTCAATGCCGGTTCTGACAGATAGGTGTCAGATTACACAGTGCATCATATTGTGTTGTGTTACAGGATCAAACGGGAGATACACAGTAGTAGGCAGATGGTTATAATATCTTTGGCTGATTAGTTTTATTCACAGTGTAACCACTATATTAAAAATTACACAACTGAAGAGGAGGTGTGATGGGAAAACTGGAAATAAGATCAGCATTTACCTGTTATGTAAGTTTGTGCTGTAAACACCCATATGTGTGCTTTGAGCCCTCTGTGCTTGAAGCATCGAGCCAACAGATCCACAATGACAAAACTAAAACATCTTGGTACTTTGTACCTGAGATTTACTCCTAATCGCAAATCATCTGATAATGTCTGAAATAATTTCATTGTTAAACCAAAAACAAGGACGAGTGACCGATAACTAACGTCAGTGAAAATAATTGTTCAATTCAATTCAATTCAATTCAATTCAATTCAATTCAATTCAATTCAATTCAATTCAATTCAATTCAATTCAATTCAATTCAATTCAATTCAATTCAATTCAATTCAATTCAATATGCTATTCATAAACCATTGCAACTCAACTTGAATTCCTTTTCAATTCGGAGATGCATGTATTTAAAAAGAACTGTGACAATTAGAAGACCACACCAGTTTGCATAACAGTGTTTTTTTGGATCAGCGTCCAGGGGTTTCTTCATCTAACTTTGGTTCAGTGTTGGTATTTGGTAATTCATTCATCTCTTTAAAGCTCCCAGACAAGCTGTGGGATTGCTCGCCTGTAGCTGAACATGACCTCTGACCAGAAGGTGATTAAGACAAAAGCAAATCAGGCAAATAGAGAAGGTGGCTACACTCATCTAATCGTACCTTGAGGTTCTTCTGCAGCCTCTGGTTCTTCTGGGCCTCTGTTACTCTTTCCTCCTCGCTTCGATCTCGCACCATGCCCGGGGAAGTCAGCTCAGCACTCGCCTCTGCGCTGCTTTCGTCCGTCTCATCGTGCTCGTGCATATGAGAGTGGACAGGATCCTGGATGTGGACCCCCATGAGTTTGGTCTTCAGCTCGTCTTTGGTTCGCTCCAGATCGGATTCCACCATCATCGCCTGGCAACACACGAAACGGGCGGCGATGCACTGAGGTTGCATATTAAAGTACACAAAATAAATGATAAATCCTCCTTTGAAATGTGAATACCTTTTTATCAAACATTTTCTATGCATCACATGAATAATCATCTCTGGAGTACTACGATAAAGAATGTGAGGACTTCATTGGTATATTTGTATGCTGATTCGGTCCACATGCACTTTACACGTCAACTATAGCTTTCAAGGACTGAGATTTGATCCCATCTGAGCTCATGTTTGATTCATCCTCTATCTCCCTCATGGGCCTTTTCTTGACTCTCACCCTTTGCTGCCATCTCTTTGCCTCCTCGTCCTTTTTCTTCTTTGCGTCTTCCAGCTGGGAGATCTTTGAGGTAAGATCTGCCAGTTCAGTGGCCTATACAACCAAGGACACAAATGGACAGAGAGTGGAGTTAAGAGTGCACCTGATCAAAGGTCATTGTGCTCCGTAAAGTGTGCCAGAGAGTATGTGTGAGTGTGTGCCAGCGTGTGCACTCACAATACACCTTTATGAGCAGCATCATGGCTCTTTCCCAGAAATTTTTTTTTTTAACTCTGAGCAAAAACCCGACAACATAACTGACTTGAATTGTTTCAAACGTCAGGCTTGATGTATGAGTCTCTGATCACAGGGGGAATGTAAGTGGATCAGTGTGTTGGTGTGTTGAGTACCAGGTTTTCCTGGCTCTTAATCTGGCTTTCTGAGTGGTGTAGCAGGGCTGCTTTAGCCTCGACTGCGGCTTTACGGTCCTTCTCCAGGCGCTCAGCCTCCTCCTGGGCAATTGTTCTCTCCTTTTCCAACTCCAGCGCCCTGCGAGTCTGCTCCTCCAGCTCTACAACGAGCACACAGGTGCACATGAGCATTCAAACACACCCAACTGTACTAACATCCTTTAGACTTTCCTCAAATTAAAAAAGCTTTTAATGTTATTTAATTGGAAAGATTGAAGTTGTCAGACCATCTTGAGCTCTCTTTGTCTGTTCTTCAATCTGTCTCAATCTTTCCATCAGTTCCATGGTCTCACGAGCAATCTTCTCAGTTTCCTTCTCGGCGTTTTCTCGCTTTTTTTTCTCACTCTCGAGCAGAGCCCTGACAGGAGAATTGTGCATAAATACACATGTGGAGAAAAAGGAAAAAAAAAAAAAAAACTTTATCTCCTGACAGCTATATTTTTTTTTTTTATTCAAGTAAGGAGAACACACTGTAAACTGTAAAATAAATAAATAAATGAAACAGAAATGCTTTTCTCCATCTTTACCTCTCCATCTGCCTCTTGCTCTTCTCCTCCCTGGCTTGGGCCTTCATCTGCTGCACCTCGATAGTGTCGGGCTTGCGTCTGCGCATGTATAAGTCGTGGTTCCCCATGCACAGCGCCAGGATGCGTTTGTTGATGCGAAGGCGAGGTACATAAAAAACAAAATCCTTGAACAAACCAAGAGAAAAAAAAAAACAAACATCCATCACTGATTTAATAGACTCCATATTCACATCAGCCCCATTTCAACTTTAAATAACTTAAGAGCAATGTTTTGATTTGGAGGATTTAGTGAGATTTATTTTTATTTTTTTAAACTCTTGGATGCTATCCCCAAGTCTTTGTGCACTCAGAAGGCAAGTCGGACTCAGGGGCTAAACTCATGTTCATGAATGAGATCAAGCAGCAGCTGCTCTCATTATAACACCTCCTGTGATTTATGCCATTTACCTCAGTCGTATCAGTAACAAACATGATGTCATATTCTCACACACCATGAGTGCAGCCACATATGTCATATGTGTGGTTCTTCAAAATGTTTGCATACAAAACAGGTAAGGCTTCGATAATGAGCGCTCTAGGTATTGGAAAAGGAATGTCTACTTAATCCTCTCCACAAGCATCTATAAATGAGTTAAGCTTAGTTAAGCTTTTAATTCAGCATACCATCAAGGTGGGGGGGAAAAAAGGGGTATTTGGTTTGTCTGATTTCACAACTGAAAGCTTTGACCCTCTAACATATACATATTGCGTCCATCCATACGCAGAGAGACAGACTCGCACCGATGGCCACTTCAGAGTGACACACATGTTTCTGGACTGTGGGAAAAAAATCCATGTAAGCACAGAGAGAACATGCAAATTTCATGCAGATAATCCCCAACCTGACTTGAATCAGGGATATTTCTTACTGCAAGGCAAGTTTGTATTACTGCAACAAGATAAGAGTACATCAAATTCTAATTTTGTTATGCAAAACCTGAAGAAGTATAAATTTACAAAGAACTTTTAATGCCTAATGGTGTAAAACACAATGAAGTGTTGAAACACCCATGTCCTCTGTGTGCAGCATGTATTTTCTTTTTAATATTGTACTGCAAATCCTCTGCAACAGTATTTCTCTTTATGGTAACGTTGCCAAAAGCTTGACGCTTCCTAAAACACTGGATTTCTTGAGCCTTCAGCGTGTCATTTTTAAACAAATTCACACTCACAGTATGCTAATGAGAAGTCGTGAGAAATAGCTCTTATGTCATTTAATTCAAATATACAAGCACCCACTGTAAACAAATCCAAAAAAGCAATTATTACTATAAAACCTTTCCAGCTAAGTTTTCTTTGTGATATTTAGACTTTCCCACGGGACAGGTTGGACCATCTGGCGAGTCAGTTTTTGGCATGCGGGCCACATTGACACCTTTGGTTTGTCTGGTCTTGTCAAGCAGTCTTGTTTTACATGGGTATTTGGTCTGTTCATGTTTTGATTTCATATTTACTATTTCCCCCTTTAAGTATTATGTCTGGCAAATTCATATCCAGTCGCCCCTTTATGTGGTTTACCTGACTGGTCTGTTTGATTGTTTCCACCTGTGTGTGTGTCTCAGTCTGACTTTGTATCCTTGTTGGCCTCTCAAGTTAATTTAGTTGCCTTTATATGTTTGTTTTTTTCCTCAATCCGATTTAATTTCTCTTCAGATTCATTTGTTTAGACTGTGGTGTTTTGTTATTGTTTTGTGGACTACAGCTTTTGTTTCTCCTTCTGTGTCTGTATTTTTGTTTGACTTCTCCCTCTCTGCTCTGCTCAGCTAAAATAATACTTGGGCACATTTTCAGGTTGCTCATAACAGGCACACCAATAGAATAGAATAGAACAGAAGAGAAATACTTTATTAATTCCAGGGGGAGTAGGAATAATTTATATGATTAAATATGAATACAATAATAAATATACAAAGAACCAATATGAATTCTCTCTTGCCTCTTGATCCATCATCTAAATTTAGATTTTTCTTTTCTAGGCCATTAAGCATTTTCCTATTTCACCCCACTAAAGTTAAGAAAAGACAAATGTTTCTTTGCATCTTAAAAATAAAAGCATTTTTTCCCTATATGGCTGTTTTTTGTTGTTGTTTTTTTTGTATGTGTGAATACAGAGTCAAAACTGTGTTCACAGAAAATAGTTTTCAGAAGTATACTGGAGTTCTTTGCAGTGATTTCCAAATCATATCTGTTTTCAATGTCTCAGGCAAGATCCTGGTCATTCAATCCAGTTCAGTGCTGTTTTTCATTTCTTAAAATGTGTCTAGAGAATTCTCTGGATTCACTGAATCTTTCAACAATATTATGTACAAGAGACGATGAAACCTTTGTTCATGCTGTGCAGTCTGTCACAGAATAATGACCTCCTCGTCTTTACTTCTAAAAGACTGTGGCACTCTGAGATGACCTTTTCTATCCTCAATTATGATTCTGACCATTTGCCTTTTAGCTTTATTGTGTGTTTTTTTATGCTGTTAACAACTTGTCAAGTCTTTTGTTCTCTTCTGTTTAAATTTTTTTATTTTTTTTTATTTCTGCATTTCATGTATTGTCCTTGTACTAGCTTTAATAACAAATTGATATAAGGTGTGCACTGGATTCTGTTTTTAGTTGAATTTTAAACCATGGCGCTACTTTTAGAGGAATCCGTATAAGAAAGCTGATGTAGCAACAAAATGTTCAAATGTCAGATATTTAAATGCTCATGGGATGTATGAACACTAAATAATGGATGGATTTTAAACATGTTTTAACAACTTTCACTCAGTACTAGTCCACTCATTCACACTCAAATCCAAACACACTCACCCCACTATGGAGACAACTATGCAGAACAGCCACACTCTAGCGGTCTTCATACTACAAATGTTTGTATTTCACTTACTGGAGCTTTCCTGTCAATCGGCTTGATGAGGAATTTCTTGTCATTGAAGGAAATGTTTCTTATCTCACTCCAGGGGAAACCAATCTTTGGGGTCATTCTGTAACATAATGGTTTAGTTTAAAGGTTTGCAGTGTAAGGGAAATCATATATGTCTAAATGTATATAAAGATTGACTATACAGCAGTTTAAACCCATGTTAATTTAACTAGGTATTTCATTTAGTGACAAATGATGTTATCGTTTGCTGTTTAGACAAAAGACAAAATAGAGAAGGTTCTTTTCAAACCAGTGAAATAATCCAAAATGTTCAATACAATCCACTCAAAACTGAGTTTCTTGAGTTGTGACCTACCTGTCCTTTTTGTCGTAGATGTTGAGTCCCAGTGCGTCCACTCCTAACCACAGCTCTGACCCCTTCTTGTTCTTGATGCTGAAGTAGTTGACCCCATACATCTCCAGATCCTGGGCAATCTTCAGATACTCAACCATTGCATCCTCCCTGTGGTGGTGTGGCATAATTTTTATGACTCTCTGAATGCCAAAAAAAGGGCATTGATACTTCTTAAAGTAAGACTTTCAGTACCTCAGCACTCCCTTGTGCTCCTGGTGCCACACCTGGATTCTTTCCTCCCACTGATTCTTATTCAGCTTGTGCTGCTCCAAAACCCTGGTTTTAGCAGTAAAGCGGGCCCGCAAGTTAAAATTCAGATAACCTACGCTGGGATTAGGTTGAACTGTGGTAATATTAAAATGCACAGAGCGGTCTACCTCTGTGGCAGCAGCTTCTCTCTGGAGAGGTATCCTGGAACGTGATAATCTTTCCGGTAGTCCCCGTGTTTGACCTGGACGGCATACGAGGCCAAGAGCACTGCAGTCTCAGGTGGACAATAAATGTCATCATTTAAGATGCTTTCTTTAACCTAAACCACAAAACAAATATACGAACACCATGTTGTCACACATAAATCTTGTTTTATTCAATATAGTAAATCAATTCAACAATAAAGCTTTCTGATGGTTTACAATAATCTAGTGTCTCACAGACAAAAAGTTATTTGGGCAATAAAGTGTTGTTTAGTACCTGGACATATTTCTGTGCACAGTTTACTTCATGAAAAATCTCACAAGGTTTAACAATACTTTCATGAGTCACCACAGAATCCCCACCTGTTGTTAGTCCAAGTTCAACATTTTATTTTGATAGCTAATCTTCATTCATTATTGTGTCTGCCAGGCACCGCTCCTGCACAACACGGCCCAACTTCAATCGATACATCCGCTGTGTCCACATTTTAATGTTTTTTATAGGAATTCTGTGTTATTGCTGTTGGTATTTTTATGCAAATAATGCCTCTGTCTAGGTAATTATGACATTAGTCAGAAATTAAAAGGCTGCAAATCCCTTTCACTGCATAAAAACATGCGATGCCACCTAATTCAGAAAATGAATTACAGCGACTAATGGCGATCATTACGATTCAGTGTCTCAGCGGTGCCAATTTAAAACATGAATCTCTTTTTAAAAAGCTGGTAAATGCACTCGTCTCTGACCTGCAGGAAGAAGAGGCGCTGCGTCGCCTCCTGGATCAGTTCGTCGGCGACGTCCTCAGGGTAAAACTTGGCCCTGAACTTAATCAACAAAGGGTTATCCTTCTTTACGTCTTGGGCGGTCACCTGAGATTAACCCCAACACAACAGAAGGGTGTCAGGATGAACACATAGGTGCTGATTAACCTTGACGGAGTGACGCTAAACCTCGTTCACAATTAGAAGTGAATAAAATTTAAAGGAAAGGCTTTGCCAATTTCCCCCTCACCCTTTTGTTCAGCTTGAGCCAGGTGGAGAAGCCTTTGCTATCATGATACTGGAGGCCAAAGAACCACGTTTCCCTTAGTCCGATGGTCTTCACTATCTAAACACATGAATAAATGCATCACAGTTTTGCTTTCATTCGTCCTAGCTCCTGTGCGACCATAATATAAGATGTACCTGATCAAAAAGCTGTTTGCCAGTGGTGCTAGGCAGGATGGCAAACTCCAGCTCCGCGTCCATGGTCGTAACTCGGACATTGATCTGTCGGAGAAAAGACTCGTGGCGTAATTACAAGTGGAAAAAAAAATCCATGCAATTCATTTATCTGTGTCTTCGGAGAAGAAACGAGGAGCATGCAGAGCAACAGCTGGGTGAGCAGAAAAGATGAAGAGCACTACCAATTTAGTAATAGTAATAGCGTTGTTTGTTCTTTGAAACAATGCTAGAGTGTTGGTTCTTTGACAGCAAAATGACCAAAAAGAGTGTTTCTTACATTCTTCTGTTCAACCAGGAGCATCCAATCGCAAGAGGTTGGTGGGGACTACAATCAAAAGATGAAGCCCACAGTATTATAGACTTAACCAAGGACATGGTTAATTCCATGATGCATAAGTATTTAATGACGGGTCAAAGCAGTGACAGTGTTATACCTGCAGGTGTTGGAAAAATGCAACACAAGAGGAGTGTTTGCTCCATTCCTCACAAATCTTTCCAGGATGTGCTACGCAAGGCAGACTGCCATTAGTGCCAATTTTAATAATAATAGAAATAATGTAGCCTTGCTGGACACACTGTTTCAATGAATATTCATGCAAATAAAGACAAAAACCTTAACTTTGCAACTGTTTTGTTTATACCGCAACAGCACTGCATTAAGACCAAGAACACCGAGCCACCAAGTTGGAAACAACTGGCTACTAGACATGACAAGCTGATAGGCACTTATCAGGTTTAAGAAGTGTACTTTAATATGATTCTTTAGCTTTTCCAAAAGCGGGGTTTACACATTTGAAAGAAGGCGGCATTGAAATTATAGAAGAAATAATGACGTATAAAAAAATATGCGTACTTACAGTTGACATTTGTGTTTTTTTTTAATCTGCAGCTGGAACACTTCTTCTTCTGTCGTGTTCTTCTTTTTTCAGAGAGGAGCCTGGAGTAGCCTTATCTCTGCAGAGTCATATGAAACTGCTTGCAATACCTACAAGGATTATGGCCGACTGAGAATGGACCATTGTGTTGTTCCCAAGTTGTTCAGTTAATCCAATGGCAGTCCTGGCCCACATGTTTTAAAGAGGCAGCCTTCTCCTCTCTACAATCAGTTTTCCCTCTGAAATCTCCAGTGTTTTGATGGTGGAAGACCTGTTTAGAACGCATGTGTGATCTTCGTTTCCGATCTGTTTATAAAGGAAAACAAATCAACGGTATGGGTGGTACTTAATGTTCCAGTCGTGGCAACGGCTCCAGCGCTCCATGCTAATCAAATAATCCTTTCAGTTTGTATTAATGTTGCTGTGTCATACGGTGATTTGTTGGAACAATTTCAATATGGTTGTGGCACTGTAGATAAAAACAAGTTGAAATGATTTGGAGTTCTCATAAATCTAAATTTTCTTCTCAATGAATCAAAGATAGGTTTTAAAAATAAGATTTGTTTATTTATTTATTTATTTTTAATGGCGGAAACAAGAGGTTGGACGGGGACAAGTTGCTGGAAAAAAACAACAACAACTAAAAGAACACCTGCAGAGGCATCTTGTAGCCAAATAAATTAAGAGACAGAAGGTCTGAAACACTGGTAGAAAAACTGCACCACCAAAAGTGACTCATCCCCAAAAAATGTAAGTCAAGTTGTAAAACAACATCATAAAGGAGTTACGATTGGACCGCTGTGATTTTAGAGTTTCATAGATGTGAGTATAAGCTGGAAACCACCACTGCATCGGTTCAGGAATATCTGTTGAAGTTACTGCCTGTGAACACAATTATAAAGCTCAGCTCTATGTGCTGAGTATGAGCCACTGCGAAGGATTCTGCTCTTTTATCAAGGATGAGCTCATTTGAAATGGACCGTGGCAAAATCTTCAGATGAATAAACATTTCAAACCCTTTTTTTTTTCTTTTTTTTGGAAACCACTCAGGGTTTGTCGTGAAAAGCAGAGAGAAGAGAGACCAAGCTTGTTATCAGTTTAAGAGCGAACAACCTGAATGAACTCCGCGTGCATCGATGCTTATGAAATGGACACACCTGAAACTGGAATTATCAATATATGAAAGCATATCTTTCTAAATGTGAATAAAATATGAGTTTGTGCAATTTGCAAATCATTGCATTGCGCATTTACATTTTACACACTGTCGCTTTGGAATGAGCATTGCCGCTTGTTGTACATAAACTAGTTTCAATATTGCGTTTATTTTTTTCATGACTTCCATATCTTCCACAGTGTAAATGACAAACAAATACATAAAGGAATCCATTTATTCAAGTACTGTACCTTGTTAATTTACACTGGAAACTTCATTCGAGAATCTCCCTTTTACTTTTTCATTGTATGTTATATAAAAATTTGGAAAATTTGATAACATTACAAAACCAACTACAAAGTCTGACTTCTGAAAACAGATGAAATGTTTGAAATTCCACTCTTCATCCACAGCCAAAGCGATTTAAGTTTATGCCTCTGACCTTTTGTACAAAGAAGGCAGTTTATTATTTTTTCTTATTTCTTTCCACTGATAGTCCACTGAAGCCAAAGTTTGGCTGGTTCTGGCTTTAATGTGCTGATCAGATGCTCATTCGAGTGAGGGAGGACACACAATTGCTCTTCATCCTTCGGCTAAACGATGCCTGGCTTGGTGAAGTCTTCTGGACACCCTCAGGTCAGAAAGCTTGAATACATGATTAAAAAAAAAAAAAAAAAAACCACAAGAACATCTAAGTTACATTTTTGCCACCTATGTTGCAGTCTTTTATTGTTTATTTAGTCATGCCACGTGCATTCAGACTCATCAATGTACAGATTTTGTGTTTTTTCTCAGTATTAGTTTCATTTGAGTAGCGTTGGCTGTACATGGTGTGCATGGATGATTGTGTGAGCAAATGCTTCGCTTATCTTAAAGCACTTTGAAGCTACTCAATAGATTAAGAGTGTATTTAACAAATAAAAGTCCTGATAGATGTGATTTCATGAGTTTTAAATGTTTTTCATATCTGCCTGCTGATGAGGCCTTTGCTTGATTTACAGTAGCTACACACATTTAAAGACTATATTCACCCATCCATTCATCCAATATATTACTCTATCCTGTGCAGGGATTGGAAAAAAGCTCCCATCTAACGGACATGTTTTTTTTAAGTGAAAAAATGGAGTACCCAGAGAAAACACACGCATGTACAGGACATATGACTACTGCTATGAGGTGAGAGAATGCAACTGAATACAGGAATGTGCAGCCCTTTCATAATAACACCAGTTTATATAATTAAATATAATAAAATAAACAGTACAAATGAGCTAAAACCAGTGCCAAAACGAATTGTATTGGGATCATGATCATACAATAGTATTAAGAAAAATAGTATTTTTCCCTTTTTAATACCAGGTTACACTTATTAAACGGTTATTGCTGTGAAGTCTAAGGCACAAGTTACAATAACTTGATGAGGACTCCTAGAAGAAAAGAGGGAACAAAAACCAGCAGCCAACCGAACATTTAATCTCTAATAAGTGAAGAATACTGGTTCATTCTACCCTGCATTAGATAGAAAGGTTTGCTGCCGACATTTTAAAACACTTCAAAGTACTGAAAAATTAAACCTGCATTTAATCTCTTAAGAGGCCCCTACTCAAAGCTGGACCCAAGGTGTGTTATAGCTTTACAAATGTATAGTTTAGAAGTCAATATTGGTAATTAATTTAATTATTTTTAACTTTTGTCTGTTATTGTCTCCTCTACCACAGTGATGATGATTTTCCATCACATTAAATGTCCAGAATCCTTCATCGTATTTTTCAGATGTGAACATTTTGTGTTTAGATGCAATTAAATCCTCAAACCATCATTTGCGCTTAGCTACATCTCAGATTTATTTGTAGAATATGAAACAGGTAAACATCTGAGGTCCTCATGGAAGAGGTATACTGAGTGTTCCCAGAGTCAGAAGCAAATATGGTGAAGGAGCTTTTAATTTCGACGCTCCTCATCTGTGGAAAGAACTTCCTGCTGAGACACTCATTTCTTTTAATTTAGGCATTAAAACTCTATGATTTGCTCAGGCTTTCCATTAAACAATAGATTTTACTTATTGCATTATCTTTATAGAGCTTATACTTCTCCTTTTTATGCCATTCTAAACAGCTTAATTTAAATGTATTTCATAATCTTAATTGCTTACGATTAAGATTTTTGATTGCTTTGTTTTAATGCATTTGTTTTAGGTCTTTGTAAAGCACTGTGAATTGCATTGTGAATGAATGGTACAACAGAAATACATTTTCTTTGCCTTTTACTTGCTACGTATGTACACTGTAAAATTGCTCAAAGTTGAGTAGTACAACCGTGAAAGCAATCCAACATGATGATTACAAAGAGTCAAACGCACATGTGATACTCTTGCAGTTGATAGTTTGAGCATACACTGTTACTTCTGACAGCTTCTTGTGTGCATGTGGAATTAC
The DNA here is from genome assembly GCA_900302745.1 of Parablennius parvicornis. Lineage (NCBI taxonomy): Eukaryota > Metazoa > Chordata > Actinopteri > Blenniiformes > Blenniidae > Parablennius > Parablennius parvicornis. The sequence goes on from OMNM01048828.1 coordinate 16,959, forward strand.
TTCTGAGTGACCGGTATGTAAATTGTGTTGCTTTTTCGCACTTCATGGGACCGCGGTGTTTATTTCACCCCGTTGGCGACAGACCTGATGGCCGCAGATAAAAAAATAACGCGCAGATACCAATCTTAATGTGTTTTGAGTGTTTATTTGCCACTTCCTCCGGTGCCTGCTGCGGGAGGACGCTTCGCACTCTCCACCTCGCGCTCGCGCTCCTCTCATTACGTAGCCTCGGGCTTCGTACAGCCGGCGCGTGCTGGCGTGCGCGTTCTCGCGGCTCTATTGTGTTTTTATCCACAGGGGGAGACCACCGGGGCGACAGGGGGCTACGAAAACCATGGCGGACGAACAAGAAATAATGTGCAAACTGGAGAACATCTTGGAAATACGGTGAGGCTCTGGTTGTCGAACAGCACAAAGACCTGCCAGATGTTTGGCTCGCCTCGTACGGAGGAACGCTATCTTAGCTTAGCTTTAGCCGTCTGGGACTTCAAGGCTTTTGTTACTGAGCTAGCTAATATTAGCTCTACTGCCTCGGATACTTCCTCCAACATCCAGCGTGTGGTTAGAGTCTTTCGTCTGTTTTCTCTTTGTTACGTCTGCAAACGGATCAAATGTGGGATTGTGACACTCAAGCGAAACTTTAAGTCCATATGCACCAATAATTCCAGATGTTAGTGCCAGATGTGTGCTGTCTGGCTGCGAGGTAGCCACCTAGCTTAGCTGTCTGTCATTCATTTAGTACGCAGGGAGGGAGAATTCAGTTTATTTACACTGCACAAGCAATTCATACCCAGGTTATTCCACTGATTAAATTTACATGAGGCCATGTGGACTAACTAATATTACAAAACGAACTGATGAGTTTGAGTGTTTTCATATTCTAAACGTTTTGTTGTGTTGAGGGAAGGCTGCATGTGCTCCCTGTGTGTGTTTTTTTTTTTTTTGTAATCTGGTTTCCCCTCAGTCCAAACATCTGTATTTGTGGTAATGTTGGCCTCGAAAGGTAAAATAAGGGGTTCACAGGTCGATTCCCACAGCGGACAGGTCACCTGAGCAAGATCCTTGACCACCATCAGCTCCATGAAGTGCTTTAATGTGGCATCCATGTTGCTTTCCTAAAAATAGGATGGGTAAATGCAGAAATAGATACTATCCCCACAGGGATTAATAAAACATGATTAGTTTAGTTTAAATTGCCTGTCATGTGAATGTGGGTGTGGCTGTCTGTCCCCCAGTTTGTCCAGTGTTCATGGTGTATTTTGCCCGGGTCATTTCCAGAAGAAAATAATGCAATATGGAAGATTTATGAATGAATGAATGTCATTACTTTTACATCAGATAAGATTGCCAAAAATAATGGCTGTCTGTTTGTTTTTGTTTGTTTTTTTGCTATGCAGGAATAAGACCATCCAGATGCAGAAGATCAAGTCCCGTCTAAAGATTGAGTTTGAGGCTCTGGAGTCTGAGGAGAAACACCTGAAAGAGTATAAACAAGAGATGGATCTCCTTCTACAAGAAAAAATGGCACATGTGGAGGAATTGCGCCTTATCCATGCAGATATCAATGTGGTGAGGACTTACTGCTCTCACAGATTAACATCCAATGCAGACACCAAATTACATGTTATCTTTCACTATCGCATTGATAATGTTGATGTTGAAATGTGAATTTATCTTACAAATCTTTTGTTTACACGGTCAGTTTCACTTCAGAAGTAATGTATTATGTACTGTAGGTGCAGTTCTGGAAAGTTTGTGCAAAAGATAATATATGAGTAATCCTCAAACATCAAACTTTACCCTTTCAGATGGAGAGCACTATCAAGCAGTCGGAGAATGACCTGAATAAGCTGCTGGAAACAACTCGCCGCCTACACGACGAGTACAAACCCTTGAAGGAGCATGTTGATGCCCTCAGGATGACATTAGGTCTGCACAGACTCCCGAACTTGAACGAAGAGGAGGAAAAGCTCTCCCTGG
>OMNM01048830.1:0-20379 GCA_900302745.1 Parablennius parvicornis
GATGAATAGTATTTGGAGCTGCGTTCATAGTAAATCTGGAAGTTGATGTTATGTCCCCACAACATGAGTATTGACGCGACTGTTTATTCATTAATGTTGTGTGGACCGGTTGTTTTTACACTTTATGGGGGCAAAAAATGAATTCAAGTCGTTAATTGGACTGACTTTAATTTTAGACAAGTAAAATTTTGGTTGACTTTATTTCCCTGTTTAGACGATCGACTGAAATCAGGAAAGTTTTCAATCGAAAACGTCAGAAATACTGAAAACACAGTTATTGGAGCCATTAGTGGTGTTCATGGCTGTGAAAATAAAAGTACATCAGTTCAGTCTTCGGTTGCCAAACTGAAACTATTAACTTAAAGATGCTAAAATATTCTGAAGAAGAAATCAATATTAAAGTCATACATTTCAACCTTACGTTGCCTACATGGTGATTTAACAGTGTGTTTTGGAGAAATAGCAGTTTAATATTGATTTTTAAAAAGATTTTTGTGGTTTTTGTTAAGTTGCTCAAGAAAAATAAGTGCTGTTAGCTGCGATGTAATCTCAAATGAATGATATTATTTCCAGAAATATACTACGAACAATTTAACTCTGTCAAGGAAACCAACATTTTTTTTGTCAAGCGAATGTTACGTCTCCACTGCTTTCTGCATGAGTCTCCAATGATAACTTTGAAGATCAAAGAATGGATTCATTCATTTCTTTTGGGTTTAAAGAAAAAAAAAATTGTACGTGCGAAAAATTTGCAGATTGGAAACACATTGTGTTTTAACTTCAACACGCAGATCAAACGGGGAAGTGACCTCTGAATCCTCGCAGGCTGAACAATGAGCGCTGCTGTTTTCACGTAATCTGCCATCCAATCTGTGTCAGGGTGGAAGCTTTGAGGCCAATGTGCTGCCGCTCTGTGTCTAATCTCATCCCCAGCTCAATGGATGTCTTTCATATTTATGGCCTTCCTTTTTTGAGATGCGTATTCTGACTCGTGGCTCACTGCATTATTTTTTTTTTTTTTTCGTTGGACCTCTCCGATATCTGGTCTGCCAAAATGTTGCTGTGAAACCAAACTGGTGCTCACACCCACCGTCACTAAGGGCCTTTTCACATTGGAATAGCCCGGGAATCGGTTCACTTTGGTGAGAGGGGAGCTGAGAATATTCACACCTTCCTTTGGTTCGGTGGCGTTCACATTCACTTTTGAGATCGAACCGGCTGGAAAACGGAACGTAATCACACCAGCTGCTGGTTTGCGGGCGCTGTCGCCTGAAACAAACACTGACTGGTAAAGAAAAAACAGAGCTCATTGATTGGTCTGGACCGAAAGCGAAAGTCCCGCTGCTTTAGCCCGTGGTGGCTAAGCCAATTAGCTCGTGGCTAAGGGGTAGCCACAAACAACCACGATATAAAGTCTTCAAACCAGATATCAATGAGTCTTCCTCACCAATTCTTCCTCACTACTCAACGTCTGAACCCGAGATATTGTCCAACTTCTTCTTTCTGCGTCTTCTTCTTCTGTTTCGCGCAGCTAGCTTTGTTTGTTTACTTCCCAGAATGGGACCTCCCAGCACACTACGTCACGTCATGCTAGTTGGTTTAATAAGGCAAGATGTTGGATTACTCGAATACAAGGATGAGTGAGATTTTGATATGCGTCTTCTCCATCTTTGATGTATTTCTGTTAAGATATGTAAAGATAGTTTTGGCTGCATGGTGGTGAAGTGTTTAGTGCTTGACGTCTTACCCCGAGAAGGTCTGGCTTTTCTCTGTGGAGTTTTCATGTTATCACCGCGACTAGTTGTCTGTCTTTCTGTTTGCCCTGTGACTGACTGGTAATCTGTCCGGGGTGTATCCTGCCCTCGCCCAAAGATAGCTGGAACTGGCTCCAGCGCCAAGATAGATGGACGGATGGCAGCTGGAGAAAAGTGCCATACGAACGGGGAAAATCATGCAGCCTTTTGCACAAAAGCCCCGCAACCCTGGACTGACTGCTTGCTCGACTGCCTGCTCTAGATTGTAGAAAATGTCTTGAGGCTTTGATACATGCGCCCTGTAAATGTCACTTCCTCCACACTTCTATACATCCAATGATTTGGAATGAGAGTTTGGCAATAGACCAAGCAGAGAGCGCTGCTCTGAATCAACAAAGCTAAATACCAAGAGGGAAACGTTAATTATTTAGGTAGAAGAAGAAAGTCAAGGATCGTTGCTGGTCTTAGAAGGAGGCACAGTCAGAAGTGGAGTATTGGTCTCCACAAGATTGAGATTAATAAGAAAAAAATTTAACCTAGAGCAGAAACTGAAGGTTCTGTGAATTTATTCTGGTTTTATTTGATATGTGCAAATCTCATTTTGACAAACATCTTTAGTGGCTCTCAAGGCAGGGTTCTTGGAACTTTTGTTCCTTGAGCCCTTTGTGTGTTTCTGCTTGTTTCATGAAACCATCTGGAGCCAACACGTCCTCCCAACAATGAGGACACTCGGTGAAAGTAGTCAAAAGTGCGTTTCGACAGGTTGTATTTATTTATACTGTTCATTGTGTGAACGAGGTGAGACGTAGGCTTTTTTTTCTCTCTCTTCTCCACAGCTCTAAAAACAAGAGGTGGCGACTAATCAACCTGCTCCTGACACTTTGACATGCGAGTGCGGTGTGGAAACAGCCTTCTATCAGCCGCCCTCTGTTTCCTCCTGTTTTCCAACCCGAAAATAGGAGCGCCCGCTAATCGTTGTTGAGTCTAGCGACCGGCGGGTGAGACGATCCCGCTTTTTGTTAAACAAAAATCTGCAACAAAAACAGCATCTGTGTATGCAAAAAGTCAACTGAGGGTGAAAACAGCCTCTCATTCTGCACTGATTGCTTCCCACACGCTCCGGGACGCCACGCTCGCCTCTTTCAATCCGTCCCGCGCCAGGTTGAAAATTCAGCCTCTGTTTGGACAGTAAATTACGCTCATCAGGGGACGACGACTCGCCGCGGCCTCGCCCACACCTGTGTTTATTTCCAGGCGCTCACAGTAAACAGCGAGTGATTGAACAAAGTTTGCAGATGCCGGAGCTAAAATTACACTTGACCTCAGACGTTTGACTGACTGAGGAGAAAAACTGTTGAACTCAACTCAGGGTTCACTGTTGAGTGTTATTTAGAATCGCTTCAAGCTGTGCTTCAAACACACTGAGGCCAGGTTTACACAACAACATTTCACGTAATAACACCTAATCCGTAAGGGGGGGGGGCGTTTACACTGCTGCAGTGGACACCCTAACAATGATGTAGTTAGTCTGCCGGGTCAATGGAGGATGCTGTTGCTTGTTTTTGTAATAAATCCACAGACTTGTGTACAGAGAACAATATGCTATAAACAAAATTGAGAGAATCTGACATCCCTATGGAGCGATGATGAATCTGATGCTATCAGGGGAGAGTCTCATCTAATAACTACCTATATGGACTAGAAAACTAGAATACGGACCGCGAGTCATAGTACTACTGGTCGGCCATGTTTGTTTACAGGCGAAAGAGCAGAAGGGACTATTTTTAACGGGAAGGGAGGGGGAGATACACGCAGTAACAGCGCTCCTCAGGCTCCGGCAGTCTCTGCAGCGGGGAATCGTGACATTAATCTTTCCACTTTGGGAGCCGGTATAAAAACTTCGTAGATACAGTGGATTTGCACACTGGTGTGGTGTGAACGGACCCTCCAGAGGTGAAGGAAGTTTTGCGGATACACTCATTCGTCGTCGTGTAAACGGGGCCTGAGTTTATTGACTACTGTCATGCGTTGCTCTTATTTATAGCTGAGTGTACTTTAGCTTTAACTCATCGTATCTACATTTACAATAGACTGTTCAAAGGTTTGCATGTTCTCCCTGTACCAGTACAAGCTTCCTGCAGAAATTCAAAGACATGCTGGTTATCGGTAACTCTAAATTGCTTAGACTAACCTACAACCAGCAGAAAATTGGAATTCTGGTGAGCCTGCTCACTTTTATAAACACTCCAGATTCCAGAAAGAGCCTTACCGTGTTTGTTTGTTTTCCAAATGCCAATCTAATTTTCACCAAGTAGGAAAAGCCTTGACCCCCCAGAAGGTCCTGACATAGTCGTACTTTTGAATGAAATCAGTCTCTAGGTCACGAAATAGAATATTGGAGATCACTGAATAGCATTCATTGTCTCTCTTCTCAGGCTTTACATAACAATATGAGTGTTTAGAATTAATATTTATAATCTAAATAGAACTGATCATTTGATCTGCCCCAATTGCTGCTTTCTGCATCATTCAGCATGTTTCTACAATTGAATCGTTGTTGATCATAAGTGCTGTTTGGTCCATCATTGTTATTAAATTTGCAATCCAAAAAAAGAACACTTACAAATGGAAGTTTCTTTAGTTTATCAAAGGTAATGTTTTTGTTCTGGGCTTTATGTTGGACACTCTGATGGAGATGAAGGAGTTAAACCTCACACTGTGAGATCAGGTGTCTGTGGAATGCTGCTTACCAGGTGGCCTATTTCTCTGTTTTCTGTGTTCGGCGAAGACAATGTGAGTCCAGGGTGGGTCCGTCCTGAGGGGGTTTCCCCACCAGTACAATCTGCTGGTCGATGGGTGTGGACCTGCGGGTTTCTGCAGCATGGCGGGCATCTGGTTGCCCCTCCACTCCCCCCCCTGCCCGTTCGGCGAGGCTCTGTGGATCTAGGACAGCGAGGAAGTCATTAATCTCCATGTAGGTGACATGTCAGCAGAGTGGAGACAAAAAAAACCAAAAAAAAAAACCATCCCCAAACAAACTAAATCACAAAGGAGGCTCATCAGCCATTCACAGGAGAGTGAAAACAATCCTCCGTGAGATCTTACTTACATCCAGTTTGCATCTCGGAGATGCAAATTCAGTCTGTTAAACACCAGTCAATACTAATCAGGGCGTGTTGGAGGCTTCCCTCGGCTTTGAGCCGCTAACAAACAGACGCCCGCATTGACTGTAAAACAGAATACAACATCTGAGGACACGTGCTCCACAGCGTAACGAGCTCTACAAGTCAGGATTGATCCGTCCGTCCTGACTGAGAAATCCTCTCTTTCCACCCAGCGTGTTGTCAGTCGCTTCTCTTTCTTGTTTTTTTTGTTGTTGTTTTTTTTAATCCGTTAATTTGTTCATCAGTGTGGTTGTTGCACAAATTACAGTGGAACACTGCTTTCTTGTTTCCAGCAATCAGACAGAGGAAATGCTGATTACTCATGTAAATGGAATTTAGGGGATTTTTTTCTTTCTCTTTTTTTGTTTTGTTTCATTGCTGGAGAGGGAGAAAAGAAAAGGAAAAGTGGCTGAGTTTGGAGATTTTGACAACAATGTTATCTCTTGATGCGGACTCTCTGCTCGGTAATGGAGATCGTAGAGCGCCGAACAAAAAGGGAGGCAGCCGAGACGTTCCCCCGCTCTGTACCCCCTTTTCGCCGCTCAGGCCTCCGTCGCTCGCCATCTGCCACTGTGTTTACACCCGTCAGCCTGGTGACTGTAATCGCAGGAGCGTTTCCTACAGAAGGCAGGCCACTCTGGGCTGAGAGCGTCTGAATCGCTCTGACAAGAAACGCTTTCTTCCAGGAGGAGGCCCGTAGAGATCTGCAGTCCGTGTGCTATCTGGGTCTCTGAGAGGCTCAAAGCACAAAGACCTTTGATTCGCACATTCGGTTCAGCATGGGAACTCTAGAAAGCAAATTTTAGCCTTTGGTGGAGCTTGAGTGACAGAAAAGTTGCCACTTGTGATGCTGAGGTGGCTCCTGAATGAAAGGTTGTTCCTCATATCCCCCAAATCTAATTTTACTTTCATCATTTAATGATGAAATTGCGAAAACCGAAAGCTTTTGTGCCAGTTATATACACAAGGCAAAGTCTTTGTACTTAAAAAAAAAAAAAAAAAAAAGGACTGTATCCTCAACACATTATCTGCTCCAGAACGCTTTGGTCCATTTTGCTGCCTGTGGATTGGTGGAAGTGTGTTGGACTGGAGCTAACTGAAGAAACTGTGTCCGCTAGATTATTTCTTGTTGAAACTATGCTTCTTAACAATAAATTGTATGGAATTTGGAAAGCCTGTTTATTTGTAATTTTTAATTGCGCCACATTTGGAAGGAATATGCATTTGTGGGATGAACAGCAGGGCAAAGTATGTCTGTTATCCACATTAAAAATGGGCCATACTTTTCTGTCGATGTATGACAGATGTTACGGTAATATAATAGAAGTCAGTCACTCACGTTCATGGCTGGAACATGAAGCTTGGACTCTGGTTTGGTGACTTTTGGCCTACAAGTGATTCCCATTGCGTTTCAGAGGCTCAGAGACAATCGTCATGGGAGAGGTATTTCGGCTCCAAACAGCAAGTTGTGAAATATTTGGAACAACAAATAGTGGTCTGCATCTTAGTTTCATTTCTCATCGGCATTGTTTTGGCATCCACATCAATAGGACGGTTTTACCTCAGATCAGTTTGGCCAGAAAATCTCTAGAAACGTAAGACGTACGGCTCATTAAGGCTCGACGCTAAATAACAAAGTCTTCTGTCCATCTTCTGTCTTCATTGCTCTATTTTTGTTTCCAGGTAGCAGACACAGGAATACCACTGATGACCTGGGGAGGCAGTATTGAGCAGTATAACAGATGTGTGACCAGAGAAAGGGATTTATAACAAAAAAAAAAAAAAAGCAATGTTCTTGAAAATGTTGGATCCTTTCAGGAAAGTCATGTGAATGTGTGAATGAATACAAACGTATCTACTATATGAACTCGCCTGAGCATCATGACAAAACCTTTGATTTTCTTTGTTACACTACATTGGATTGCGCTGCCCTCTACTGGATGCATTGCTTAACAATCACCCCAACTGGACACATGATGTCGTTTGAAACGCTTGTAACCATTTTACGTACGTAAAAATTTGCACATGTGGGTCTTTATTTCAATCAATGGTTTTGGTTTCCATGCGGTTCCGTCCTTTGGATTGGTTACTTTCAGCTCTCAAATGGTTCTCCCTGAGAATTCATATTATTCACCATGAAAAACCCCAAACGACACAATGAGCTCTGAATCATTGCTCTGCTCCAGTTGCAGTGAAGTGATTTTTGCCTCGTCCCCGGAGACCCTCCACCCTGTCCTGAACTCTTGTTTCTGGGCCTCCTCTGGAGGGCCGGAGGAATGCCTGCTGGGGTAACGGCGACTGTAAATAAATAATGGAGCCGGCCTGGGCTTCTCTTTCCTGACAGTGGAGGGTGTGGATGACGTCTTTTCTTTTCTTTTTTTTTGGTTTCTTTGGGACAATTATGTCAGCAGAGCGTGCTACGTTCAAGGTTGTTCTTTATGTTAGACTTCCAGAGTCAAGTGAGGATTTTCTATTCTTTGACGGAGTTTCCTTTGTAATAATCACCTGAACTCTCCTGTTTTCACGTTGCATGAGGGACACGTGCCGCGAGCTTTTTAAAAGCTGCACCATCCCGCCCGGAGAGGCCGATAAATAATACATCGAGCGGATAAACTTGGACACTAAATGGATGTGGGCTGTGTGCGCTCCAGTTAAGAGATAATCTTCTCCCTCTTCTTCCTCATCCTCCGTCTCCCTCTTCACCACCTGAGACAGATTCATTTCCACCCGTACACGTGTCCGATCCCAACACACAGCTCTCCAATACCCCTTCCAGTGTCAGGTGACATCCCACATCCCTGAAAAATGCAGGGACACGCGAGAGGCTTCTAAATATAGACATGTTACCGATTGCCTGCTCCCGTGTGGGTCCTTTTAATTGTGGCGTTACCCATAAACCCCGGCGTGTACCCCGCCACCTAATCTGCATGGAGAAAACGTCCTGATGAAGCGATTGAGATGGCAGATTAAAGAGTTGTTCTGTCGCTCCTGTCAGGACGGAGGCCGGATAATGAGACGCCGCAGTTGACTTTGCCACCAGGCACGCCCCACCACAAGCAGCCCCGGCAAATCAAAATAGGGCAAGGTTAAACAGTTCCTCCCATTGTCGAGCTGCCGCAGATATTTCTGGGACAAAGCCCCAAAAGGGTTTTAAAAAGAGATTTGATACTCTCAATTAATTTCCAGAGCAACAGTAGCCAATGTAGTAATCTGTAATCGTGCACTGTAAAAAATTAAGAGGCGGCTTCAAAACTGTTTAATGCTGAGCTAAGCTAAGCTAAGTTCAAATCAATTTAATGTTCAGTGGGTTATGTTCATGTCACCGTGAGGTTTTATGGGTTAAGAAGATCTGAAATCCAGATTAAAGAACAGCCCATTAACTGATGTCACTTCAGTTTACGTCCAGATTAAAGAGCATCTTCCTCCCACTGATGTAACTTCAGACATCCAGACTGACATCTCAGTGCTCACAGCTCAGCTAATGTGTCACAGCTCCAGTATGTGACGCAGATCTTGAAAAGTATTAGAAGAATTACTGCACCCTACACAACTATGTTATGTTTATTTATTTTACAACCAGGAAAGTAATTCCGATACTATTTACGGTACGGTAAAGTACCAAGTTTTTTAATAATTTGCACACGTCTTGTATGAGAAGTATGAGATAAAAGAGAATTTATTCACGTGTTGTTTTGGGGATGATTTGAGTAAAATGATCATTCGCTGGTTTATAAAAGTTGAGATCGACACACACGGGCGTGCAGGCAAACACAGGAGCGGATGTACTGGTGCAAATCAATTATTTGCTGTCCACAAAATGGCTGTGTATACACGCACACACACACTCGCAAGCACGGGCGCACGCACACACACACACACACACACATACACACGCAGAAGCGGATGTGGTGGTGTGAATCAATAATGCTGTGTTGTCACAGGGTGACATGTGAGCCATGGCAGGGAGCAGATGGCCCTGGGGTGCCTCGCTTCCTGTTAGCCATGCCATTTCAGCCTACACACACACACACACACACGCACACACCACGAGCAATGTCCGCTGGGATTTCCCGCTGCAGCTAGCCACAGCTCTCTGTCCATTAACACAGAGGCTGCCATGATTGGCTCTTCTCTGAAATGCTGAGTACACGCTCGCCTAGAAAATAACAACAGCCAGACGAGGGTAAATAGATTTCAGCCGCCCGTCCGTGCAGGTTTGGAGTAAATAATTCGCCCTCCGCCCAATATCATTTTTTAAGCCCACAGGAAATGAGATCTCTTTCAGCCGAGCGGGATCAGATATCTCCTCCACTGTGCCGTATTGATTGAGTCCTTCCGACTGCTTGTGTCGGGATCTCTGAGCGAAGACTCAATTAACTCGGTGAAAGAGACTGTAAATGTTGGTGTTAAAAAAAAAAAAAAATCATTTTCATTCATTCTTTGTTGCATAATTTCTTAGATTCCGTGCTGCCGGAGATGAAATAATGTCAATTCTAATTCTTTAGTAGCATTATTCTACAACTCTAGTAACTTTTCAAGGTCTGAATTAGGAATCAGACTGAATTAATTAATCTAAATTGCATCCAAGTTTCATGTCCTTTGTACTTTTCTTTTGTGTTTCCCAAATTTCACTCAAAATGTGTAATCACATGTTGTGGTTTGAACACGCAATGCCAATGACAGCAGTGTTAATACTGCGCTGTGACAGAAATTCTTTATTTTTGAGCTGCAACATCGAATCTGCACAATTTATTCAATAATGTTAATTTATTTGATCAAATCCAGCACAAAATGCACAGTTACTAACCACTGAAACTGACAATCATTTGGAGGTTGAAATGACATCTAAATCTGCAGATAATCAGTTTTTTGTCAAGTTTTGACTTGTAACATTTCTGTACGTACAGCTGACTTATGGACCAGTGTGGCCGACGACGTCTGGTGTGCAGAGAAAGCCAAACCCTTCCTGATGTTTAGGATGTTTGCTCTGTTGGATATTATTTCAGGGCAGAGTGTCCTCGCTGATCCTGAACTCTTCACCTGTTCTCCAACCTTACACCTGCCCGTCACACATCACTCCCGCTGCTTTCGGGGTGTTAGCGCTGCTTCTGACGTCTCTCTGACAGGCGCAAGCGCGGGCATAACGTCGCGTTACCACAATTTCACAGCGTCTGCTGCGAGGAAGCTGCCTTTAATTGGTTGTTGGGCCGTCGTCACGCCTTCAGATAATGAGCGCGACTTCAAAGGAGGATTGAAAACGGCAGCCGACTGACAGTTCATTCCTTCTTTTCCTTGCTGATTTATGTTGTTATTTTGGCAGTTTTCTGACAATGCGGTGATGATTTATGTCTGTTTGGAAGATACAGTGATAAAGGGATTAATCAGCCATAACATTATGACCACCTGACAGGTCCAGGTGGGTGATATTTCTGGCAGCAAGTGAATGTTTAGTCCTCAAAGTTGATGTCAGAAGCAGAAAAATGGGTTTTGAACCAGTTTAACATCAACTTGAGTCAAATCGTTTACAAACCTGCAGCCGTATTGAGGACAGTTTCTATTAAAATCGGTCAAAGGAAAAGAAAGAGGGGAATCGTTGGTCAGGTCATGGACGACCACGGCTCATTCTAAGTTCTCACCTCGGGCAGGTGTGGTACATTTGATACAGGGGTTTGTTTTTCAAATTTAGAGATTTGATCCCACATCTTTCTGTGTCCCTCTATCGAAGCGTCTGTGGTGTGCGAGGACTTTGTATGGCAGCCGTCACCATTAGTGTAACAATGTGTGTGAATGGGTGAATGTGATGGCTCATGTAAAGCACATTGAGACAGCTGTGATAAAGTTTGCTCCGTAAATCAAGTCCATTTGTCTCACAACATACAAGACTTGAGGTGCAGTTTTGCCACTTCCTTACCTGCTACATTACATAACACCAATGAATCAGAGATAAAAAACATCAATGGACAAAAAAAATACCAGCCTGCAGGAGATAAATAAATGAAGTTAACTCCATAAAATGTTTCTAGCAGCATGTAAACACTGTGAAAAGTTTTAGTGTAGCTACTGAGGTATAATGTGGACAGTGTCCAAGGTTTTAAGTTCTTGGGAATCTGCTCACTGTTGTTAGGGTGAGTCACTTGGGATGCCTTCACAGGTTATCTTTATTGACAAAGCCACCATCAGGTGATCTCATCCAGACCTGCTGTTGAGATTATGTTCCTCGTCTACTGATGGATTTTCCAAAGAAAAACACACTCAAATTTGATATTTCGTGCACACAAACGCAAATAAACTTTGACACATCACCATTTCCAACAAATCATCTTCTTATAAACATGCAAAACTGTCATTTAATATCCCGTTTTGTGATGTGATGTTTTTCTTACTCTTTCTAAATAAACAGCAAAACCCAGTGAGCATGTTTCATACAGGATCTTAGTAAATGAGAACCTGCGTCTGTCAGTCGCCAACACCACATCATGTTGACAAATCACAAAGAAGATGAAGTGATCTTCGATTACGACCTGCGATAACCTTAGAACTCGTCACGAATTGTTCATCTTTACTCCAGGACTCACCCCGACACAGTTCACAATGGTTGATCTGTGTATGTTAAGTGTCTTTTTTTTTTCTTTATAAAGCCAGAATGCAGTTAAATCAGGCGCCATTTTGGCTTTATAGAAGTATTTTAACTGGTCTAGACACGACTGATGTTGCCAGATCTGGCCACCAAAACTTTAATCAGCTCCACATATTATCTCGTAAAGTTCTTGAGTTATCTTTCTCCACATTTACCCCCAAAATAAAAGAGCCCTATAAGTCTGTTTCACTTTTAATTTTACTTTACTGGCTCTTTTGATTGCAGTAAGCGCCATGTTATCAGCGAGTCTTGCAAACTCATTTTCTGATAGCAGCCAGCCCATCACGGACCTTGTCGACCTTCAATGTTCCCACATTTTAATAGAAATGAGTGCACATTCCTGCACACCAGGGAGGACAGGAGGTTAAAAGTATTCCTGGACTTCAGAAGGTGTCTTTGATCACTAGGTGAGGCTAACCAGGTCGAGAAGGAGGAGGAGGAGGAGGAAGGGCGAGCAATAAGAGGAGGCTTATAAAGCTATAAACATTCAATCCTGCTCATCTTTGGCTCCACATGCGCTGCAGGTTGAGGGATGAAAATGGATGGCGGGCGGAGAAAGAGCATGCCATCGTCTGGGGGTTAAGAGACAAAGGCGAAGCTGGGCCAATAAATCAAGCGGTTTTAATTAGCGCTCAAGCCGGTGAGGAGAAAAAAAGTGAGACACGCGGGAGGAGATGAAACCTGACGGAGCAAACTTGGATGAAAGTAGCTTGTTAAAGTCATCTGACTCGACAATCATCTGACGCTCAGCTGATGCATCTGCTGACTGGAAAGTGGAGGAACGCAGTTGTGAAGCCGCCACATGGGCATTGAATAACAAAATAAATAAAACCTGGCTCGGCGTGTTGTAATTATCAGTCTGAAAGCCGCTCGGCTCACAACAGGGAGCTACCGAACACACTGCTAATGACATTTTTCCCCTGGATTGTTCCAGAGGAACAATTCCTCCTCCATTACGGAGCCGACATGTGCCTCATTAGCGTTTTCACGCCGTGCTTCCGCCGCCACAATGGGCGACTCATTATCATGCGTCAGGTAGCCCCGTGCTTGTTTCCCTTCGGTCTGTGCACACAGACGGGGAAGGTCACACGGCGTCGAGCGAGCCAACCTGCTCCACGTAGTTCAAACAATCGACCTCTGTCAAGGTCTCGACGGGTCACATTGAACCGAGGCCAAAGAGAAAGGCGATAAGGTTTTAGTTAGGTCCATTTTCATTCTGTGAAAAGGACTGATTTCATTACGTAATGTGTGTGGAACATAGACGTCTTTCTTAAACTTGACTGGGTTATCTGGAGGCTCGTTCCTCCTCCTCATATCAGGCCTCTGGGGCACACACACAGTGCAGTTGTTTGTTTCCACACATCAATGCATTCCTGTCATTCCTCTCCCCCAGCCTGGATAAAAATCAGCTGGTTGCCTGAGAGAGGTCAACGAACTTTCCCCCAGTGTTCCCAGCAGCCTGAAAAGAAGACCAAGAGAGGGAGGAGAGGGGGGCAAGAAAAGTGAAGTTCACTTGGGGATTCTCTTTCTTTCAGCAAAAGATGACAATCAGCTTGGTTTAAGCTGTGGAATGTGGAAGCACAGCAGAACCAGACTTTTCACTCATACCAGCGACCATATTGCCATATTAGCTTTGCAGTTTGTTGTCTGATTCGAGCGTGGAGCACGTTGATAATTCTTCAAAGATCACACCTTCATGTCTCGGTCCCAGTCCTAATGCAACATAAGCACAGTGACCATTAGCTCCAGGCTGAATGTGCACCATTCCTCCATTATTCACCTCCTGTAATCAGTTAATGTAACAAGGCAGGTTCGTACGGGTCGACTCCCCTGTGCTGCATCACAGCCACATTATACACCACCGCCTGTCCGTGAGGGAACAATTCAATTCTTTTTATTGGTCCTAATGGGACAAATGGGCCATGATTTTAATAGGGAGGACAAAAATGGACCATTCTTCCAAGATGTGGCCATTGCAATCATTTAAAGGTAACCGGTACTGTTTCTTATTAGCCATGTGTACCATTCCTTCATCTCCAACAACCATTTAATGCAGCTGCGACTGTTAATGAATGATCAAGACTGGATACTAAGACTGGACCAGCAGCTTAGTGAAGCGTTAAGAGAGATATGTGCAGCCATGCTGCATGTTCAGATCAGAAGCTATTGTCTGTCGAGGGGCTCTCGTGATTATTGGCGATGACACGGGGTCATCGGGGAAGGATGATTGAGCACCATTCCTCCATTGTGCCGTTTTCCAACTGGGACAATTCTTGGCCTACCAAGACCAGGTCACTCTACATGTCACATCCCAAACAGACCTAGCAGCAGCTCTACGTGTTACTGAGAAATTATATAACTGGACTTCAGATCCAGCTCCGACTCTTCCGTCTGTCCATGACAAGAAGAATTAATTGGTGCTAATATGGTTCATACTCACTATTGAGTCCGCTCAGAAATCTGATTATCAGTCCGACTGTTTTTATGTGTTTTCTTTTCTCACACTCTCTTGCTAAACCAACATATTAAAAAGAAACCGGCCAGTTGCTTCAAACGCTTCATTTAAGAGGTGTCCACAGAGAGCATTCTCGTTTGGCCCGGACCAGAGTTTTCTTCGGGGAAAAACTATTTAATTTGGGAGACATGAAAACGCCAACGAACTCTAAACTGGAGCTAACAAGAGATCTCTGGTCTCCTTGAAAACCTGGGTCTCGGTTCGTTCTTTCTAGCGGGCAGGGTGAAAGGACGTGACGTAGTGCGCAATGCATTCTGGGTAATAAACAAAGAAAGCTAACCACGCAAATCAGAAGAAGTTGGAAAATATTTCAAGGGCAAACGTGGAGTAGTGAGGAAGAAGTATTGAGGAAGACTTTCATTGCTATTTGGTCTGAAGACTATATATATCATGATTGTTTGTGGCTACCCATTAGCCGTGAGCTAACTAGCCTAGCCACCACGGGCTAAAGCGACGTGACTTTCAGTCTTGGTCTGGACCAGTCAATGACTCGTGTTTCTTCTTCAATTCCTCTTTGGTCAGTGTTTGTTTCGGGCGACAGCGCCCCCACACCAGCAGCTGGTGTAACTGCGTGACATTTTCCAGGCAGTTTAGTCTCAAAAGTCAATGAACACCACCGAACCAAATGAACGCGGGAAAATTCTCAGCTCTCCTCCCTCCTGAGTGAACCGAGTCCTGGACTATCGAATGTAAAAGGTCCCTTGAATGACGTGAGAATATAAAGGCACATGCTTGTATCCTCAACCACAAGTTAACTTGAGTAATCAAAGTCACAGGGTTTTTTTCCCCTCCATGTTTCAAAGTGATCTCATGCTACAGGCCAGATAGAGAAGTTTTGTCATGTATTTTGCAACTTCAGCCTGTGGGAAAAGCTGCTTTCCTTCCCTTATTGGGTTTTGCTATGTCTTCCCACATGATGTCGTTTCTTTTTTCTTTTTTTTTTTCCTATCCTCTCATGCAAACAGCAGACGATGGTGGTGGAAGTACTCCCATCTTTTACAAAAGTAACAGCACAGTGCCGTAAAGAGAATAACTGCACTGCCATAGAAAAAAACGTGACATTAGCAGCTAGCGTTGTTTCTCAATGGGTCTTTACACTGTGACCTTTATTTTCTTTTCCCAATAACTAAAGTCACATTTCCAGAGAAATAAACTGGATCTACTTGCCTTATTGACTTTGCTGTGAGGCGTGCGGAAACATAACGCCATTTGTTGAAGGTCTTGACACGCCGCACTGGACATTAGGTCATGACCCCTCCGACTTAAGGAATCCAGATACATCACAAGAAAATACTATTTTACACTGTATGTTATAAAACTCAAATGCATTTTCCCCAGTAATTTACCCAAAAAAATTTAAAACATTTTGACGCTTTAAATCTATATGGATCAAGTCTCTATTTGAAGAATTGATCTACAGTGTTAACAGAAAGATTGAAGTATGGTATGTTGAAGATATGGTGTTTACACTCTTAGTTCTCAGTGAATATTTCAGGTGTTTGTAGATCTGGATTTGAGGTTCAGTTCATTTCTTCATAAGAAGAAAGTGTTTTTGCTAGTTAATGCTTGTATAGACTAAATGGACTTCTGGTATATTCTTGATTCGTTATAGTTCAAGTTCAAAGTTCAAAGTTCAAGTTCAGTTTATAGAAAAAAAATCAAGTTCAGCTACTTCAAAAATGCAGAAAATTCCTTATTGGTGAATATTTCTTCAATAGTAAATTTTTTAAAGGTTTTTTATTGATTGTTTTTAACCTTTATTGATTAAGTGACTATATTTGTGAGTTAATAGCAATCAGATAACACATGATTACATTTTTGTTTCTAATTAGTAAGCTTTGCTTCTGTAGAATTTAATTATTTTGGAACTTATTTTGAGGAAACAGCTCAACGGTCCAGCAGCTCGTCT
Source organism: Parablennius parvicornis (assembly GCA_900302745.1). Lineage (NCBI taxonomy): Eukaryota > Metazoa > Chordata > Actinopteri > Blenniiformes > Blenniidae > Parablennius > Parablennius parvicornis. The sequence continues at coordinate 15,980 of OMNM01048830.1, forward strand.
TCCATTCTGAGGGTCTACAGTTCGATTCTCCATGTCAGAGCATCCATGAGCAAGTGAATCCAAACTTCCTCCTATGATATGTGAATGTCAGGTGAAGTCTATTCACATATTTTAAGCAATGAATTTTGAAAAACGCGACATTTTTTGTCAGTTTGACACCAGATTTCTCAAGAACGTGTTTGGAGGAGCATCGAGTAGAAGACGTTTGAGTTAGTCTGCCTTCTCTGTGACTTTGTGGAAAAAGGTTTGCTCCTCTTGTCTCCACTTCAAAGGTCCTTCCCCGGGGGGGGGGGGCTGCACCTCAAACACACGATTGTTTTCTCTCCGACATGATCGGACATCTGAGATCCTCGTGTGAGCAGCGCTCGGCTCTCCTCGTTCCCAGACCTCCCTCATTTACATACCCAGCTGAACCTGAAACCTCGGCGCTCTAATCACGTAAACCGCTCCGATATCTTGTTGCCATAACTGACGGGCTTTCATTCAGCGGGTCGACTTTACAAGACGTCTCCTTTATGAAAGCGGAGACTTTGAGGAGGCGCTGGCTGTCTGCCTTTGATGTTCTAATACTTTCTCCTCCACTGACACGTTTAATTCTCCATTAGGTGATATTACACTTGACTTGTTTGGCAGCGCTTCCTAAATTACAACTCGGGATTTCATCAAAGAGGAAGAAATAATCACAGCATTCCTTTTTTTTGTGTGTGTGTGTGTGTGTCTCTCTCCTTTTTTTGCTACACTCACTCTCACAGACTCGGGGCGAAGATTTAGAAGTCACTCAACGCTTCAAAACAAATACAAGCCTCTTGGTTACGGCGTCTAACCAACTGTAGAGCGCTCCCCTGCTGCGCCCCAGTCTTTTCTACACAGCATTAGGATGACTACATGTTTGGCTCGCCTGGAGTCTTTCCTTAGCTACCCGCTCTGGCTCTGTGATTTAACCATACTTGGCTCCACCACAGAGAAGTCTTAAAAAGCAGACAGTGATGTAATTCCTGCAGCGTCTGGCTGGGGAAGTGACTTAACTTTACAAAGACTTTCCCTGCGTATCGCTGCCGTCTGAAAAGCTCCTTTATGAAGGTTTGGGTTGTGTAATTCTGTTACATCAGGGCCTCGCTGCACAAAAACCACGACGACAGAAAGCTGAATGCCTCATTTGGCCTCATGGCGTCATTTCTCAGAAGGGAAACTTTAACCTCTCTGTTTCTGAAACGGCGATATCTCGAAGTTTGTATCGGTCGCTATGGAAACTGAATCAATCCCCTTTCTGTACCCGCTCTATCCGGGCCGAGGCGGTTGCCTGAACAGGTGTGCTGTCCAACACAGAGCATCTTGATTTTAATGAATATGTCATCCTGAAAAGCCCCGTGACGAGACTCTCATTACAGTCAGGTGTGTCACAGCGGGAATACACAGAAACCACGCAGGACCAAGTGTGTCCACCACCTGTGAGGGCGAAGATTGAGAGCTCAAAATATAGAAGTGGGTGAAAAAGCAAAGAGTGATGAGAAACTAGCACAAAGACAAATACAAGAACGGAGTCAGAGCGTCCATATGTTACCGAGCTGATAATATTGATCATTTTATATACAGAATATGATCCAGATCTCTCAGAATTGAAGCTCTTCTTTGTTTTTATATTAGCAGTTTGTCCGGAACATTTAAGTCCATACAGTGGCCCTCATGGAGGGTCCCGGACACCATTGAATTAAAAAAAACTTTTTTTTATTTCTGTAATGTCTTTGGTACTTCTCATCCTTTTCACTTACTATTTTAAAAATATCCAACTGAGAATTTCCAGCCCAAGTATATAAAATTATAAAATGAAAACAACGCTCTGAATAACAAAAAAAGATCTGCAGCAAATTCACTCTTATCTAAATTTAGATTAATAAATGGCAATATGAATGAGAAGAAACAGCAGCTTGTTACAAACTTTAACATTTACGCCCCATGTATTTTCTGAAAACCTGCCTCATACTGTAAAAAGCAGGAGTCAGTGGGTTTTCAAATGGATGGAGATCTGCCCAATCTGGCAACAACACGGTGCAGACCTCGAGTAGACGATAAGCAAAGTAACCTTCTCTAACCCACATTCTGTAGATGGCATTCCCACACGTCCCGGCCCTGTGTACAGTCGTCCCGTTTGGCCGCTCTATTTGTGGAGTTCCTGTGGAGATGGAGGCTGTGTGGTCTGGGGGTCTTCAGGGGTCAGCAGCTCTGACTATGAATGCTCGGAGCAGCAGCGTGCCGCCCCTTGTCGCAGGAAATGAGCCTCTCCCGTGAACCTTGTGTGTCACACGAGGAGCCGCAGGCCTCCGGGGAATCTGCTGGTTCCCACGCTCCTATCAGAGGTTCCTCTCTGAGCCCGTCAGCCACTTCCAGCCCCCAAATATAACACACTCTGATCCCAACCGGAGGAGTGTTATCTCATGGCCTCATACCGAACTGGCTAGTTAGATTAAAGTTAGCTGTTTTTTGCTAATTGGAGCTCATTGTGAGATTAAAATAACAAGCTCTCAGACAACGGAGCTGAATGTAACACAAAAATAAAGTGCATTCATGTTCATACAAACTTCAAATTTCAACTAAATAACGCAAAAATACAGTTCTCGAGACATTCAACATATTCACAACTTACAGCATTGTCTTGTACGTGCCTCAAGGGGACCGACGAAAAATGGATTGCTACACCAAGCCAGATTTCACACACGTCGTGTTCGACACGAAAACCGGAAGTAGCGCGGCAAAACCGGAAGTAGTTTTGTCCGGCAATATCGTTTGACAAAAATCACAAATAATCGTGAAAGACTTGTGCAAAACACTTCAAAACTATTATCTAATCATTTTTAGCTATTTTTTTAAGATACATTTTTAACGCATGTAAATGAACTTATTTATTACAGAAAACAACTGCCTTAAGGACAACATAATTACATAAACATGCAATAAGAGATAATCTTATCATGTTGCTATGTTGAAATGATTCCCAGTGAATCAAAACACTTCGGTAGATGATATAAATTTTAAACAGAGTGTTGCTCTTTTGTTCTTTTTCCCCCTCTGTTGTTTTAAATATCCCTGTTTCTCCTATAAAGATGCTTTTTGCTAAAGTGCCCTTTTATTCTCCTGAGTGCAACATTTGCAGCAGACCACCCAGCATGGAGAGTTCTTTGCCATTATCTCAGAAAAGGTCAGTTTTCACACAGTGTACTTGGATCTCCGTGGCCTCCAACACGTCACCGAGGAGGCTGATGTACTATGCACAGCCTCTTTAAAGAGACCCCCGCTCTCAGACATCTTGTCTTTTACTGGAAAGCCACTCAGGGCCGCTTTTAATGCCCTCTCAGCTCGGTGGCCTCCTCACACGCGTACGTGATGACTCAGCGGGCCTTTTCCAGCCTCTCGCTCCCTCGCTCGCGTCATCTGTGGCCTTTTAAACGGAGATGGTGCTGGTTTTTATTAGATTGGGAAGCCCTGAACTTGGAGCTGGGATGAAGCCTCTGGATATTTATAGCCTCTCGCAGCAGTTGGACAGCAGGACTCGCTCGCCTTCTTGCCGGATGTGCTGAGAGCAGACATCCTCCCCTCTCAGCTGCATTGTTATCTATTTGAAGCTCACATTGTGAGTGGTTTTGGGAGTTGGGGAGGGTTTTTCTATCTACTGCAGTGAACTTCAAGGTCAAAATCACGGAGAAGAAAAAGAAAGACAGTGACTGAGCCGGAGAGGTTTATTGTGAAGAAAGGAGGACGTGTCTGCAGCTCGCCTACTGTTTTCATCTCTCTTTGCTCTACACTGTAAAAAATATTGATGCTAGTTCAACTAATATGGAGCTCACACAATTGCCTTTAAATGTGGCGTTAGAAAGATGAAACAGCTCAAACATATGTCATCTCGGAATGTGAAATGATAAGATTTTTCCGATTCCGATTCCATTTTCGAATCTGCTTAATGATTCCATTCTTTATCGATTCTTATTTGGGAAAAAAAAGGATCCGCAGTTACTTGCAATATGAACAACAGAGAACGTGCCAACATACCTTCAATTCATTCAAAGTTATCGCTGTTGTGTGTGTAAATGTTTCTGCATATTGGTCATAATTCCTCCCTTTGATGAAACATCTACTTTGCAAATATTGCAAGTTGCCCTGTTGTCATCCTTTCTCGATAAATGGAACAAAACTTTCGAGCAATTGTGCCACTTGACTGCCATGTTTCCTGCTGGCTGCACTAGTAAATGGCATCGCTATGCATGTTGCGCAGCTTGCACAAGCTACACATCGTGCAAAATTGCATTTGCAAAATTGTCAAACGATTCTGAGGAAGTGGAATGTATAGGAACCAGCATGACTCATTTCTTGCAAATGTGCCAAAGAATTCATATTAAAAAAATTAAGAA
>OMNM01048831.1:0-17705 GCA_900302745.1 Parablennius parvicornis
CTCCACCCTCTAAATCCACGCTCCTACTAATGCAACACGCAGCAGACGATCAAATCATGGCTTCCGGTGTAAAAACCTGCGGTGGATTCAGCGTCTCGCTTTGTATCTCTGTGTCTGGGCCGAGCGGTGAAAAAACCAGAAAAACAACAAAACATCAAGGCTGATTTTCCGAGTATATAAAGACCGAACGGAGCTCGACTCGAGGTCGGAGCGGTTTACCTGCTGGAGGGTGGCCAGCTTTCAGGAGAGGAGTGTCCTTCACTCCGGATTTGGGGAGTTGTTGTTGTTGTTGTTGTTGCACCATTTTTGCAAAAGTTTGCGGGGTAGAAAAGCGGCGGAGTGTGCGGGACGCCCCCTCCGTTTGTTTTTATGCTCAGACGCAGATGACGTCCACGCGGAGCGGCAGGAAGTCCGCTGCCGCGTGCACGCCCTCCTTTTTTTTTTTTTTTTTTTTAATCCACGAGTTCCGGACAGGGCGCGAGATCTCACCGATAAACGACCATAACATGTTATTTGTGGCTTTTACAGCAGGATGCGCCCTCTTATTATTTAAAACAATTGTTTCCTATATCGCCGTGTGTTTAACTAAGCCGCTCACACACAAAGAACATTTGTTGTTGTTGTTTTTTTAAACACTTATGTTCAGTGTTTATCAATGAACAAGCATCAGGTTATCTATAAAGGCCTGATTTTTTTACTCAATATAAAAATAATGTGATCTTAAAAATCAGCTGGATTTGATTTGACAAAACAGTAGTACAGTACTAATTTAAAACCAGAGCAGTGGGAGAAAACCCATGCAGGCACCTAAAATGGATCAACATTGATTCTATAGGTCATAATCATCATATAAGACTTTTTAGAAGAAAGATCAGAAAAATAATGTGACACGTGACTGCAATTTGTGCAACAAGTAGCAGGTCAACAACAACAAAACACAACAGCAGTGTAGGATGCACGACAGAAACCTAGTACATACATTAGATAAGACAGACGGGCTTCAGACAGCATTGTTAATTTTCACGTCTGTCTCGTGTAAAGTGTTCTTTGTGTGTGGGGTGCCTCATCCATACCAAGTGGTTCAGCAGAGAAAAGACTTGAACTTGTCCAGGTCATGGGCATCTGCAATTAGCTCTGTGAAAGAAGTGGCACAGCTCCATCTGGTCGACTGGTACCTCCATATAAAAATACGGTGACACTCTTTAAAAGTGTTACTTCCTGAATGTGAGGGTGAGAAGATGTGGGACCTAGAAGGTCTAAGCACTTCTTACATTCGCTGAATAGAAGACTGAAAAAACAGGAGAAAAAAAAAAAGTTGTAACATTGGGAACAGACTCCTTCTGCAGCTGCACTTTGGAGCAGGTTTCTTAAATTAATCATGCACTTACAGGAGTTTAACCCTCGCCCTCACCACGGTCGCCGTCATTCTTTATCCGTTCAGCTGCACACCTCTATGAACTGTGGAACAATGTTTTTTGTTTTTTTTTTTTAAACGTAGAAGAGCAATAGTTCGATTTTCACACCACAACGTCGGTGTGTCTAATTTGAGATCAAGCAGACAGTGATGTGCAAAGTGGATATGAGATGTCCCACGTGAGTGAATCACAGAGTAACACGGATGTTTTCTGTAGTTTTCTCACACCTGCGAGATCCACCAGGAGCTGCCAGCCAACAGTTTGCAGACTGGGAATATTTATATGCAAAGCTGTTTGATAATGTGGAGCCGCGATAAGGGCCTGGAGATAGTCCAGTTATTTTTCGAATAAAACCCTCTGAGTAAATCTTTACTCTCAAAACCTTCCAGACTTTTAAGTTTGTGTCTCTGTTGTGTGTTCCGAAATCAAATCATACCAAAAAAAAAAAAAAAACCAACAACTTGAGTTTGATCAAGGAAAGAAAAAAACCACACGAGTGCAGCAAGAGAGAGAAATAAAATTTCATAAGACTTGCCAGCAGGTTATTATAAATCCTCCCCTTCTTCCCTCTGAAGTAATTTAAGGTGACGGATTACCAAAGTGTTATCTCATGAGTTTTTACACATCCCTTCCCGTACATGGCCGCCCAAAACCATCTTAACCGTCTCCTTACAAACTGATAGATGAGGCTATTTTGTCGCTTTCCAAACTTAATGTGCAGAGTAAACTCTCAGCAGGATGTTGATACGGCTCATCATTAAATCAGAGCAACTCTCTTTATAATTCATAAAGTTGCATGTTCTCTTTATGTACTTTTCATCTTTCATTTAGTCCTTTGCTCCAGGGCACGGCGGTAGTCTTATAAAGAGCAGCTCCTTCCAACAATGTCTGTGTAAATACACTGTGATGAAACATTGTACCCCCACAGGAGGAGAATAGTAAACTCAGAAATGCTACCAAAAATGCTTTAAAGTGACAAGAGTTTCACTTTTAAAATAAATCTATGCATGTTTTAACGTGTGTGTGTGTGTAAATCTGCTTTAAACAGGGAAGCACAAGAGAGGCAATCACACCATTTAAAAAACAAAACTGACCTTTTTTTATTATGTTAACATGGTTGTGTTAAGATGCCATCTTTGTCCACATAGTTCTTTGTATATTTATATATCTTTAGTGATCCAACATGGCACAAGTTTTATCTTTTAACCAGTGCTGATGAGTGTAAACCAGGTAACAGGTTGTTCTTTTTTTTTCTGTATTTACAATAGAATGAAAGAAATGTACAAGACTCCATGGCATTACACAGCTTCAACATTAAGTACAGATACAATTTGATCCCTCTGTACAATCTAACATCATTAGTTAACTATTTTTTATGCTTTATTTTGTCTCTTTTTTTTTCTTTTACAGATATGAGTTCATGATCCATTTTGGCTTTAGCACATACACATTTTTCCCATCTTGACTCTTTCCGCGGACCCTCGCCAACATGACTCACAGCTTTCATGCTATCACAGCTAAGATTTTCATAAAGGAAAATAAAACTAACATCTAGACAGAACAGGACGCACGTCTGCTCATGGTAGTGTCCAGTATCGTCCCTCAACAGACCCCCCAGCATGATTCCATCTTCCTCTACGAAATGAAAAATATTTATTTTTTTAAAAAACATTCCATGATTTCCTTCTTTGGCACACATTCCATCTTTCCATCTGTTATCACTCAGTTGAACTCTCTTCCATACACACACACACACACACACGCGCGCACGCGCGCACACACACGCAGGCACACAAACACACACATGCACGCACACACGTCCACTTTATAACAAACACACTTATAAAGTCAAGCTCATGTAGAAGTCCGTTACTTCGGTTGTGCTCTCTGGCTCCTTGCCCCTTCTTACAAGCCAATGAGAAACTTGTGGAGGTAAGAATCTTCTGAAGGTACCGCAGAAGCCTCTTCAGACCTATACCCAGGAGTCGGGGGAGCCGGGGTACTGCTCTGCCCTGTAGGAAGGCCTCCGTGTGCTCGCGTAATAGTCCACATAGTTGGCGGTGGATTTCAGTCCATGAGGCTGGGAGTTGTAGTCCACTGTGGGAGGGTAGGTGATGACCTCCTCTAAATATGCGTCGTCGTAGCCGTGGGGCTGCTGGAGGTACATTCTGTATGTATCGTAGTTCCTCCTGCTTGGATCTTCTGTGTAATATAGAGGCTGCATGGAAAAAGAAGCGTATTTTCATTAAAGGTCCCATATTATGCTAAATTCCCTTCAACAGACGCAGCTCATTAGAATTTTAAAGGCACAGAAACAGCCTGTTCTCAGTAGAAATCACGAGTATGACATTTCGATGGGCTAAAATTCTGAAGAAAGGCTGGGTTTGGCACAATATACTTTGAAAAATATGTTGTTGGACCTCTGATAAATATGTGAAAGTGTTGAAAAACTATGTCATGGCACCTTTAAATCACCCTGTGATGTCATGCAGGTTCTGCACAGTTCATCTATGACCAGTGGGTCAGTCGACGTGGTAAACGTATAAATATGATGAGTACACATCAACTACAAAAGCAACTGCTATTCCTAAATCTTACCGATGAAAGTATGATTTTTTTTCTCTTTTATTCTCAACTGATGCCTTTATGGAAAATGATTTCTCTGCATTTAAGCCATCCTACTTCTTGGAGCAGCGGGCAGCCACAGTGGAGAGTCCGGGGAGCTGCTGGGGATCCTGAGTCTTGCTCAGGGACTCACAGTGGTGACATGTCTGCTGTGGGATTCTAATGTGTGAACCTCCGACCACAAGTCTGCTTCTTTTGCCACCATTGCCTGTAAAAGTGGCTACAACTGGAGCTGTCACAGTAGATAAAGCATGTCCAGCAATGGTAACATAGTGGTCAAGAAAACCAGTCTTCACAGGATCCATCACTTTTTCCTTTTTCTTTTTTTCCCAGCACATCTGCTATTTAAAACAGCCTGCTCACAAGCCACTGGGAGTTCTAGGAACACAGCAGCTATCATGATAATCAACAACACGTAAAAAAAAAAAAAAAACCTGCTCTTAAAACCCTGTTCGCTGGAGAAGCTCCTAACAAAACAAGTAGTGGCAGGAGACGGCACAGAAACGACGGCACCAAATATCTATCGGAGTAGCAACACACTGAGGATTCCCAGTTCATACAGGCACTGCTCACGACGACTGGACAACCCTCTTGACATTTGATTTGTTGACTTGGTATGTTAGGTCCAGTTAGTAAATGTTAGCTATGTTCCACCCTCCCTGTAACCACTCACCATTACTCTTATCCAACACACACACTCACCTTGACCTAAACCTGACTCGAGCAGCAGTGAATCAAATTTCCCTCGAAGTGCCATTTTGCTCAGTCATGCACACGTGGGTCACTGAACACACGTACATTGTGGCGCGCACGCCCACTTGTGTGCACGTCAAACACACACTTCCATTCTCAGCAACACGTTTATAGAGCATTCACACATCCTCCGCATATATTTTCATGAGAGTGACCTATATTCTGCTCTAGAAGGGTGACTGAAAAAACTCCAGTTAATATTTTTCAATTATTCAATCAAAACTTCAACAACTGAACTGATCTTAACATTAATCCTGACCGATGCTCAGTGGGAGGGGTTGTCAATAGTGGGGAGGACTTGAGATAAAACCCAGACAAAAATAACCGCAGAGGCGGGAAAGTGCTCTGCATTCAGTGCAGTATTGTGGTGAAACACAAGCAGAAGTTGTCCCCCCCCCCCCTCAACAGAAGCTTCATAAAATGTTCTCATTAATCCAAGAAGGATGGCATCATGTGATGCTGACAGAAGATGTGGCTTAAATGTGCTGAGGTTATATTGCTTTGCCAAGTAATGAAACTTGTTTTGTAGAGGCAGCGTCCTCGTCATAGGTGATTACATGACTCATTTTAAGGAGGCCATCATCTGAATGCAATAAGTAACCAAATTCAAGGTTTTTAGGAGCAAAGTTTACAAAAACAAGACCAAAAGATGTTGTCTGTGTCAAACAATTGCACTTTTTTTCTTGTTTCCTTGCCATGAATACACACCATGTCAATCTGTTTCATTCAAATCTTGTAGCTTGCCAAACTGTAGTCTTGTCAAATCAAGAACTATTCCTTGTAGCAGATTAATTCCCAAAGATACTGTACCAAATCAAAATATATATATGGACTTATGTGCATTATTTGGGGGTTTTTTTTTAATAGACATCCATGTGCATATACTTGGGTTGTCTTTCTGTCACTTCTTCTGAGGAGTTTGCTTTCTTATTTCTTATAACCAGTCAGTCCTTGCTCCCCGGGACTACACATATATAACTATCCACTCACAGACCAGATTGTCAATAGCATCAATAACAGGCAGACAGAAGCTAGCACTAATTGCACATTTTGTGAGTTTTGCAGCCATAAAGTCAAAATAAATCCATATGTCCAAGTCATAAGAGGGTCGAGTCGATTATGATGTATAGACTCATAAGCTGTGTGTGGTGATATGTGTCATATTGGCCAGATTCTGCTGAACCCACTGACCCTGATTCAAGCAGATGTAATGTCCTAAAAGTAGAAGGACAAGTGGAAAGTTGATGAGCTGTGAGCTGGGTGGTCCGAGTGTCTATATTTACTGGGCTAACTATAAGCCGGGGTTTATGTAGATACAGCTGGCTGCCAAAGTGCTGATAAGCAATGTAACAAAACTTCATTCACCTGTGTATTAGTAGTTACCTTGAGATCCATAAAAGTTAACCTTTAAGCTATCAAAGTGCCTGAAGTGGGTTGATAAATCCGACACACCTACAGTGTAACAGCTTTCAGGAAGGAGTCACAACGGGACTGTTTCCTTGTTTCCGGTTGTCACCTCCTGTGCAGAGAAGAACATGGGGGGACGGCGAGGACACTGCCGACATTCACAGTCACTGAGTCAGATTTACAGGGGAAAAGCATCCGCACGGAGTCACAGGAGAAATACAGTAACCAGGCCGCCTGATGGACACCAAGGCCTGCTCCACTGAGTCAACAATGACTGGAAGAAATCCCTGAAATGACTCGTCACTAAATGTTTGAGAGATAAAGACTTGAGATCACATAAGGAGATACAGCAGCTGCAAGCAGAGTTATCCATCCCCAAATTCTGCTTGATTTCTTTAAAAACATCCGTTATAACCAGGGATCAGCGGAGTAAAAAATGTAGTGTGGGATCCAACATTATTACCATGGGTGTTAATGTGGGTATTAGGAGAGCTTGTCAGATTAGTTCTGATTTTTGAGGCAGGAGATAATCCTGCAAGACACTGGAAATATGTAACACGGTTTGTGTCTGACTTCCCCTGAGGGACATTCAACTTAAAAAAGACCCCGATCAGTTTCTCTGTGGTAGCCTGTCCTGGGGCTCTGTCAGAGTTGGCATTGAATTCAAGTAACACTGTAAGTGAAGATGAGACCTAGGGTGTGATTTCAAAGCGAACCTGGTCGTACGGAGAAGCACGAGGAGCAGCTCAAACTGTAAAAGAATTAGTCAGGTACCGGTTTCACTGAACAATAGCGTTAAAAATGAAGCATGGCGTTAAATCCTGTCTTACAGCTGTACAAACAGGATGTGGTCCATGCTGCCCAAAACTTACTTCAATGTGCCAAATGGTGATTCTCTTTGGGACACGATCACTAACAGATCATATTTTATATGGTGATGAATGTCAGTGCTCATCAAGTCGTAGGAAACAACTGTCAGATACATAATGAGTTGCTATCTTCCTAAAAGCTTTGGCCAATACACTTGAAAATACAGACAGATTATATAGTGCATATTGGAATATTTCTGATTTTTATAACATATTGTTTTCATGTTTGGGGATAAATTACAATATACTAAGGCATTTCTGGCATTCGCTTTATATTTCATTGAAATCTCAGTATTTTCTTGACTTTAGTGATACGAGAAATTATGTTATTTGTTTCACTTTAAATCAAATATTTACCTAAATTTAAATTATTAGGGACCTTGGCCATAAGGTGGGGCCTCCACAGGAGGGCCAGGACCCTATTTTTATTTAATTTTGATTTTGAATGAGGAGAGCTGCTTTTAATCAATCAGCCTCTGATAGTTACCTTATTTGTTTTTTGCTTAATTACCAATGCAAAGTTTAATAATATTGAACTTTTTGAGTCATTAAGTTTTTTCATTATTAATATTTCATGTATATAGATTCACGTTTTAATTGTGTTATTATTTGTCAATATTTTGAATTTATTTTTGTATTGGCATTTTTGGTGATATTCAATACAGTTGATAATGTTTCTTCATTACTGCCAACAGGTAAATTAGGGCTGACTTCACATTAAGTGTCTTCTAATTCCATTAAATTGTGACTTTTTAAAATATAAATCTTGTTTAGTGATGTGACATGCTTTTGATGAACATTATTGCCCGAGGCCCAGCCATGCTGGGTCCCCATGTCCTCATTCATGCTCTTTCCTCTTTTTAAACGTTTATCTCGGCTAAGTTCGGCTCAGATCGACACAGTTCGGCTCTGCCCAGCCAGGCTCGGTTCGGCTCAGAAACGTACGCGAGTCGCCCACATTTGGCCCTGCACCCCTGAAGGGGGATGTCATGGCTACCGAGCAACAAGTTAAAGCCCCGGCAGCCATTGACCAACTTAAGTAACGAAAGAAACCTAAAATAAAACACGTAGAAAGCCGCAGACTCCATTCATGTCCCGGGTCGTAACAAGCAGTTGGTGGCTCGTCTTACCTCCAGCAGCAAAGCTCAGCGTGAACAAGCAGCAGCGGTAAAGCGCATAATAATCCTCCGTGTGGGGGACGCCAGAGAGCGGGGAGCAGGGGCCCGGTGAGTCCCGGTGGAGGAAATGAAGAAGCTCCGCGGGGCAGCAGTGGGACAACTAGCCGGAGGTCACAGCTTTCCGTCCGGGAACAGAACCACTGACTTTAGTAACAGTTGTTAGTGTTTCCCCGGACAACTCAATGGGAGGGAGGGAGGAGTCAGTCTGCGCCGGGACGGGCGCTGCTCGCATGGGGGACGAAGTCCGAGTCTTAAACCGGAGCTCCGGGACTAACTTCCACTCTCACACGTCAACTTCTCTCCACTCAAAACACGCGCAGACACGGGAAACATGGCGAGAAGTGTTGGAGAAGTGTTGCTGTCGGACTTGGACAAAGTAGCGTGGCCACTCCTTGGTTTGAGGAAGAAGCTAGCAGAGTTTCATCATCATCATCCTCTGTGAGGCTTTCACAATTAAAGAACCTTGGGGGAGAAAAAAAAACCTGAAAAACAATTTTTTTCTCAGATGTAGAGGATTGGTGTGCCAGTTTATATACATCAGGAATATCATCTGATTCAGGCCTTGCATATCCCACAACATTCCAAGTGAAAACACAAATATTCAGCATTTTTGCTTCAGAAAAGTTTTGTATTTACATAGCAACATTTTGAAAATGATATCAGTTTACACAAACAGAAGAACAGAAGAAGCACTGAAAATGATGTATTTATCATGTAGAGCCACTGGTGAGTGCTGTTGGTTGTTATTGTAATTAAACCACTCACATATGCATGCAGACAACATGCATCAACATTAACAATGGTGTGTACACGTATATTCGTACATTCGTACAGACAGACCATGACATTGGAATGTTATTACGAATGACGCTCCACTACAAAACAATCAAATCCCAGAAAAATATTGACTGGGAGTCCACCATTGTTGTTAATGCCCCTGTGCAGAAGAACTATTTAATACAGTAGCAGCATATCAGAAAAGTTGTTTTTTCTTCCATGTACACTGAGACAGAGTTGGAGCAGGTTCGAAAATTGTGTTCACCCCACATTTCCACAGAAGTAAAGTATTTTTGAAAAGTTCCACCTTGGGAGCTGTTTTCAAAAAGTTGTGTTTTCTAGTGGCCTCGAACACAGTTGTCATGTAAACAAACACTGAAATGTAACAAACACTTTCTTTTTTCACTTGAAAACATTGTCATGTCAGTCAGTAGATCAATTCAATAGTGATTATACTGAAGTTACACCACTTCCATCTGATCACAATTTTACCCATATTGGGCCAATCTAATCACACAGTGGTGTTTAAATGGCACATTTCAATTGGATTAGTGTGTAAACATGCTGCAAAAACTTTGTCGTATTAAAACAGCAGTTGTAAAAGTGTAACAGAGAAATTGAAATGACAAAATAAGCTTTAGTGCATCACAATGAGTGAGTTTAAGTTGCAGACTCAAAAAAGCTTCTTCCGAGAATGAGAAAAGGTTGGGTTTTTTTATTGCTATGATCCTGGACTGTGGGAGGAAACCAGATCACCCAAACAAAACCTGTCCACAACAGGAAGAACATGCAAAGTCTGTTCAGGCAGAATTCAAACCTTTCACACTCTTACAATGGAGGGAGAGTGCCAACCAGCATGCCTCTGTGTGGCCAGGTAGAATCTTGTAAAACACAAAATGCATCATTTTGTATATGCTGTTATAACCCAGTGAAATAGAAGGTGGGTGGATTCATTCAGTAGTGACTACACAGCAGTAAAACTGACTTAAAGTGAGATGAAAACATGAATGCGGAAACATGAAAATGGATTGTCATTATTTGTGAACATCATTTCTATGAAGTTGGATTTCTAAACATCACAATATCTACAGTTGTGACTAAATGTGCATTAGTGTTGTCCTGTGACTGAAGTGTGGAGACAATTCCTAGTGGCGGTGTGAAGTACAACACTCTTCCAAAATTTGTTTTATTTTGAAGGCAGTGTCATGAGCTGAAGAGGAAAAAACTTTGTCACAAACTTTTGCAAATAGCAGATATGTGAAAGTATTGTAACTGATGAAGAGGAAATGAAACGCAAATGTGCTTTCCGGTTAGAAACTGTTCATGAAAATAAGGCTCATTTAACTGGTTTACTGACGTCACATTTTTGCATGTGAATTTGTGTTGCATCTCAATGGCAAGTGGTTTGATTTAGATCTGATCTGATTTCACTGTTTGTTAGTGTTCAGATCACATCAGATTGAACAATCTCCCACTTTGTTACTTCTTTGTTTATAACATCAATCAAGTCCAGCAAATAGTATCTGAGGTTCAAAAAATTAAATATTCTTGATGATTTCATCAATTCCGAAACAGACCCATTCAACCATAGCTCTGTCTGGAAGGTGAAAGCTGTTTTCTCATGTAGTTCACTTTCATTTGTACCCTAGCTGAACTGCCCCGCCCTTCAAGGGCAGCTCAGACTCATTGTGGCATGCCATTGGTCATGACTACCCAGCAGTTACCAGCAGCTGTGCATATTTCCCCTCCTGTGGGACTGATAACTGTTCAAAGATCAACTATAAATCATGAGTTGTAGCAATTCAGCCCACTGTGTTTGTATGACTGTCAAGGCAACACTGAACAAGTTGCAGGTCATGCAGTACTCGCTGGTTCTCTTTAGCACTTTATTTTTTATCATGCTGGGATTGTGTCTAGTCTGACTCTTCTAATGATCATAGATAAATAACTCTAACCACCTGTCTTTAAAGCGTGAATCACAAATACTTGTGTTCAGCCTTTGTAATGCACTATATGGTCAGAGTTCCTTGCTTTCTCGTCGTGACTGCACACACCTTGAAAGCAGAGGAGACCATAGAAATAAAGAAACTCTCTCATGGTTCAAACTGCCCTCTGCTGGCTCTGACAGCCTTCTGCAGTGATCTCCAGGACCAGGGACACGTTTTGTTCTCTGTGGAGGTCAGAGAATAAAATTCTAAGGAAAAAAAGAAAGGCTCACTAATGACAAAATGGCATTCAACACTTCTGAAAAGAACCTCTCAACTATTAGTGGCAGCCTGCAGTTAACACCTTGGGTGTCTCTTGTGTGCAGTTATAGTTTTAAAATGACTTTACCTTTCAGTATATAATCCATGCATTATGATATATGTGAGGGAAATTGATCCTTAATTCTCGAGCCACTGATAGAAATGTATGTTGTTTATGCCGCATTATTTTCCTCCAGGCGTCAACAAGATTAATTAGAAGCTGTAAATCCCGTCACATATTGAAAGTGGTTAATTTGTATGGCATGTTGTTTAGAATCAGGCCTCACTGCAGCCTTTCTTTTGTGATCTTTTGAGTGGCATGAATTGAATGGAGCTTTTTTATATATATAATTCTGACTCACAAAAGAAAAAATCTCTGAGCCTTGCCAGCAAGTGAACCCTTACGTCTGAATCAAATCAAAGTTATTAATGTCATAGTGAAACCCCAGGGTGGGAAGAGGAGAATTTTGACGTCTGTGCGGGGAAAAAATAAAGAATCTACCTCGCTCTTGTGTTTTGATAACTTTAGAAGCCAGCCAGGAGTCAAGACAAAAGCCTGGTCACTTGAAAGAACAGACTGACCTATCAGATTCACAGTAAAACCTCTCATTATAGATTTTCAGCTCGGAATATGGCTCTTTGAGACACTTCATTCTCAGAATCTGTCGCGGATCATAGCTGTGACTAAAGCATTGCTGGTAAATCACACTCCTCTGCTGTCCTTTTAGAATACGTGTCTGTTTCCAGAGTTAGAGAATATCAATACGATGCCTGCTATTTTCAAGGATTGTGCCTTTGAATGCGGTACACATAGCACAGAGGTTAAAAATAAGTATCATAGTATGTTTTAAGGTGAAAATATAATTTCTGTGCAATCTTTTGGACGGCACAGTGTTGTTACTGACTGACTGCTTTGCACTTATAGTCCATCCGTCCATGCATACATCTCAAAGGATTTGCCCAATTCAGAGTCATGAGGGGTTGATTATGTAGATAGGGTCCAATCTAGACAGTCAACAGTCCATGAGAGGGCCAACACAAAGACAGACACATTTTTTTAGACTGTGGAATAAAATCAGAGAATCAGAAGAAAGCCCATGCATGCGCAGGGTGAACATTTTCAGAAGGCTCCAAAGCCTGGACTTCTGCACACACCAGAGGCTCACTCCAGAGACTCAACGGTTGCTGGGAGGGTAGAGATGCAAACTTGGGATCAGACATTCGCAGGTCTGACCCACAGTGGACAGGTCTCCTCCGTAGGTCCCTCGGTGAGACCCATGACCCCCAGCAGTTCCTTGGAGTCCTGCAATGATGCCCACTGCATCCTATAAATAGGATGGGTAAATACAAAAAAATATATTTCCCCAATAAATAATCTGCAACTGTGACACTTGACTCTGCACTCATGTTTATGTTATAATAAATAACCTATGTTTACTCGTACAATAAATGTAGCTCTAGAAATTAGTGTTATGATTAAAAAAAAAACAAAAAACTTTTTTTTCTGTCTCGTTCTTTTTCTTCGTTTTTAAAATAATTGCACACCCCTAAAGTTTAGCTTTTTCTATGTTCTCTGGTGTTCCCTATTGTTTGCCTCATAAAAAAGAAAAAAAAAAAGAAATCAAAGGTGGAAGTCTAATAGATTTTAAGGAGTTCAATGTGATGGATTTTATGGGGTACTGATTGGATGTATTAGTCTTTCACGTGGCTTTTCTTTCTTCATTCAAGGTATGACATCAAGGTATGACATCTGACCTCTCAAACTCAAAATGTGATATGATATTTGGTTGACAATTGTCTTTATTAAAAGGTATAATTCCAAGAAAATGTTATTGTGGGACTTGGGTGTGCTTACTTTTGCACACATAAAAACACTTGAAGTAAGAAAATGCTGAATATATTTCACTCTAAACCTAAGACAAAAACGTCACAGGGATTTTCACAGACTCTCTCGGCATTACAGACACAAAGACATACTGTACAACAATCTGTATTACTGTCTTTAAAGCTCCCCGTAAAACAAGCTGCTATCATGGCAGCTCATCAAAACATGTACACAGTGTCACAATCACACCAGGTGTACTCTTTCCATCACTGTATGTGAAATTGAACTGAAGAAAAGTTGTTTTGGAGGCCCAGCGGGCCTCCAGCCATCACAGCCGTCTGAGCTCAGAGCTTTCGCCTCTCTCCTCCACCTGTAACCAGCCGAGGTTTTTGATAAATGGCAGGTGGTATTGAAAAGGGTCCCCATTCAGCGCCACGCTGAGCTGCACTTAGACACATTATTGCAGTCTGGAGGAGGAATGGAAGGACGCGGGGGGAATGATGAAGCAGGGTGGCCTGCAGACTGCAAGAACATAAGCTGGACGGGGTAACAAGCATGACACAAAGAAGTACATAGCTGCCTTTGTGAGGTGATAAAAGGAGGTTTTGTGGGTTGGAGGACTTGGATAGGAGAGGATGGAAGAGATAGCGCTGAAAAGAGGAGGGAAAAAAATACCCACGGCCAGAGTAAACACTTGGACAGAAAGACAAAAACCTGCTAGTTGCAAGAGGGGGGAGGAGGTGGGAGAAAGAGGAGCGAGAGACATATCATTTGGCTGAAATGCCTTCTGAATGCACTGTCTCATAGTTCAGAGCCAGGCCTCTTCAGCTCAGCTGCACCGTCTCTGCGTCTTCTCACTCGTCCCGAGCTGCAGGGATTTTGTTGTTTTTCTTCAACTTAAGCTGAATGTCTGCAGTCAAAAGCAGCGAAAGGGAAAAATTCTTCAAAGGAGTTCAATAACCAAATAATATGCTGCAGGTGTGTCAGACATGCAGTCTGTGAGCCAGTTTCTGCCCACAAGAGAGCTCAATCCAGTCTGTGAGATAACAGTGTAAAAATAAGTAACCACTGTTCCCAATTTGTCCACTAGGGACATATCTGTATTTATATCAGGAAGAATAGAGTCATAGCGCAAAATCGAGATCCAAAATGGAACTCATAAAAGTTCGTTACTATCAAAATAGCATCACAGCTTAACTATGATGGTGAGTTTGTGAAGTACGACGCGTTTTCACTAACTTCACTTTTAGTTTTCATATGATTTGGTCTGATACTGAGAGAAAACCCTGGAGTTGCTTAGGATAATGGGTTATGATCACGTTGTCTTGTGATCATCATGATTGATCAACAGTTGATGAGTGACACTAGATGAGTGACACCTCAGACATCGAAGTGTGACAATAAACTGAAAGCTTGTATACAAGATGTTGCCACACTTTAATCAATGTGCATAATAAACTCTTTAATGATAGGAACAGCAGGTTTTTTTCACCCCAAACTCAGCTCTTCAGGGGATTTCTAAATATTTCATGGATTTACTTACAGTGTGATAGTGATGATGCAGTGATTAACACTACTGCTTAAGAAACGTTTGACCTTGAAATTGCTAACTGAGGTGTTTCAAGGTCAGGACTTGGACTCTGTTTGCAAGCCTAGTTGTTTGTGCAGTAGTACTGTGGTGTACTGGTGAGTTGTCCCAACAGTCCTCAGCCTCATGCCAATTTCAGCTGGGACTGGCCTTCTGATTGAAGAATACCTCATGCATAGCGATGCAACAGGAGATTGAGATTGCAAAGATTACATGAAAAGTGTGCAAAATTGGGAGAGAAATGATTTTGTAAGTTAATCTTTGAAATAAGTGATAGGAGGCAGGAGGTCAACTCATTTCACATGTGGAATTTTTTTTCTGTTTTGTTACTGTGACACATCACAAACAAATTAACATGTCTCTCAGAAAGTCTGACTAAAGATCAGTCTGTACTGCAAATAGACTATACTACTACGCCACACCTTATTTTAGGGGTGTCAACCATAAGGCCCGTTGGCAAACAACAAGCTTCCCAGAGGCTTCAATCCGGCCTAGAAATGACCAAGCGAATTGCAAAAAGATACAACAAACACAGGTGTTCTTTTAAGAGTAGTGGATGCACCACCACGCTGTTACCGAAGTGGATATCAGTAATTCTGAAAGCCAACAAGGCTACCTCCTTACTTGCGAGTCATAGACTACGTTCACACTGCAGACAAATGATACCCTATTCCAATTTTCTTCTCATAAGTAACCCGTATCCCATCTGTTTTGTGACGTTGTGAACATGTCATTGACGTCAGAACTGTGTCTTGTCTTGAGTCACGAGGAGAGATGTAGTCAGGTGTATTCAGATGTCTTCCTTGACATTGTGAAGTTGTGGATGAAACTCAGTGTCAGTGAATCTCCTGGTGTCACAATTCCACCACTCCTGGCTCTGCATCCACTCATCCTTCTGTGTGGAGGTAGCAGCTGCTGCTCTACAATTGTTAAAACAGTGCCCTCTTTTTTTCGAAATCCCATTCTTGTTTCCCTTGTCAACTTGTCAAGATTTTGTCGGCTCCTATTCAACAAAAATAGATATACACATGCTGCTCTGTGCAGCATACTTGTTTGCTTCCATAAACAACGATCTTTGCACTATGCCTTCTTCTGTGCCTGTGGGTCACTTTAGGATTGGACTGATCAACTACAAGAGGTGGGTCTTTTTGGACATCTCACTGTATCATGCACCAGGAAGTATCAATATGATTCGCTTTTATTTATTGTAACAATTTTCTGTGGTAATTGTTTGATTTGAATAGAAATAGATTACTTATTTCATATATTCACTCTTAAAAAAAAAGTTTACATGATCTGTCACATTCATCCATTCACACACGATAACAACTGCCATGTAAGGTTTTTACTCACACACCATCGAGAACAACTTGGAGGTTCAGCGTCTTGCACAAGGACTCTGGCACTTGGACAGAGAGAGATCAGGGATTGAAGCCAACACTTTGTACTAACTGAGCCACAACCTCCCACTTGTAATGGATGAGACTCTGGAGAAGGATCTGGAGGGGTTCAATAGATTCCCTTTATCATTATCCAAAATGTACTATGAATCAGTTTGCAATTAAAATATAAATATCCATTTACATTGGCTCAGTGGGACCGTGGTGTAGTGGTATGAATCATTACATTAAAGCGCTATGCCGCGATTAGTGACTCTGTTTCCTTCACATACCCCGTAAATTGGCTGTAGGTGTGAATGTGTGTGCTTGTTTGTTTCTTTGTGCTTTATCCTGTGATGGACTGTAAATTACCCAATCCCCCTCCAACCCAGAAGCTGGATAAAAACGATAAATAAGATGGATGGATGTGTATCTGTTAGATTTACCCAGGAGCTCTGGTGTTATTCTTTTCTCTTTGAATTTGATTTCATCGTAAAGGTATTTATCGTCGCCTGAAGAGTTTCTCGAGTTCACTGTTCATAAAAAGTGCACATTTCAAAAAATAAAGTGAGTGGATTGCTTTTTTTTTTTTTCTTAAGTTGCTCAACATGATTTGAATATTTAAAGCAAATGACTGTATTGTAACAGTGGATGTTAAGTTATGATTTTATCAAGAAGTCTATGAAAGTTGAAGGTTTTTTCACTTGAGCTTTTGTGTTATTAACTTAAGTTCAATGTTCTGTGATTTAGGTTTGCTGGCAGTATATTTTGTACTAGTGAATTTTCTCACCTAGTATATGGAAATACACTTTTTCTATCCTATTCAGCTGCTGTCGCACAACCATTGAAATATTGAAACATCCTGAAGCCTGGACTAAAGTTGGGAATATTATTGTTAGGTAACACTGCTAACTTTTTACATGAATGAATTTCATGAATGCGTCATTTTAATCATCTGCAAAAAGCCTGACAATAAGTCACTCAATAACATCGACTGTGTTGAAGCAGAGACCATTCAGAATTGTGACCCTCCAGCATCAAGAGTGCCCACCTCTGGTGTGACGCACTATTGTGCTTTGAATGTTAAAAAAAAAAAAACATTGTTACTGTGAAATTGCTGACATATGTTCAGCATAAAACCTCTGACACCACTGAGATCAAAAAGTCTCTAAAAGCTTCTTCTAGGCTGAGGCTGTCGGCTTTCTTGACATTGCTGTTCACTCACCTGCCACCCACCATTTGTTTTAGCAGAGTTTGATACATGCTAACTGTACAGGTACCAACTCTGAGAATATTTCGTACCAGTTCCCTGCAAAATGTCAAACTTTAAATTGACTCTGGATGTGTGATGTTCTTTCCATCTGGTGCTCTCTTTCTTTACCTCGGTGTGTTAAAACGTCTCGAAGCATCAAAATGTGCCTCAGAATTATCATGATGCTGTCTGGTTTAATTGCACGGGTAACAACAAAGCAGTCATGCATGTCATTTAGCATACTCAACGAGGTGACATCCCACTGTTTTTTTCATTCTCAGGTGTCTAAAAATGCCACGAAAATACCCCAATAAACCTGTGAGCTTGTGTTTGACTTTTACTGCTGGGGGTCAGTAAAAGCTTGCAATACTAGATCCTCATGACACAAATC
>OMNM01048832.1:0-17075 GCA_900302745.1 Parablennius parvicornis
GATCATCACTCACTTGATTCACCAAATCAACCAGCCAACCGTGAGGCTCCTGAAACAGATAGAGAATTATGTTTTCAGAGGATGACACTGCAAATTGTTGTGACACACATACACAGCTTGGGTTTTATGACAGCTGTTGTGTGTCAGTCACACATTTCTGCCGAGTCCCCACGGCCCGGTTACGCAACACTTGGGATGAAGCGCTTGCCTGTCTGCTCTTGAATACGGCTGTAAACTGTAAAGATTGTCTAATCAGTATCTTGTACATACTTGACCCTAGATGAAACTACATACAATACTCTAAACAAGCTCAAAAGGGTCAGGACAAGCAAAGCAGGTGTTCCTTACTTTTTGATAAGTGTTGCTGGGTGAGACGGCAAACATGTTGGCCTCGTCCCCAAAAACTTCGGCCCAATTCCTCTGGCAGGCCTTCATCCGGTTTTTGAAGTGATACTCATTATCCGGGTTAAGGGCCTGGACACAAGAAAAGAATCAATTGTTTACTTTGTAGATTTCAAGAGAGAAACAATCTGTACTTGTATACAATTGATACAAGGCTCACATCAGAGATCTTTATTGAACGACTAAGCACTCATTTAAATGCTTTCAACAGACTTGCCTCAGGCGTTTCATGTAATTGATCCATTTAATCTAGTTGTCAATAATAGTAAAAAAAAAAAATTCTGAAGAGAGGAAGTGATTCTTTCTATACTATAAATCTCATTTAATTTTTCCATAATTGTAATCTGGATGGCTCATGAGGAAACAGAGCCCTTGTGACTAATAAATGAATAAAAGGTTGATGGATTAATGTCAGACGTGTCAAAGTGACCACCTGAATCAAAAAAGACAAAAAGGGAGCTTTGCTGATAAAGTCAAACGTTTTAAGCTTTTTCCAGCAAGTGCAACGAAATGAGACAACGCACCATGGTGAGAACTCCCATCAGGTTCACAGGCACGGGATCCTGTTTCACCCTCTCTGCAACCAGCTCCACCAGCAGCATGAGCATGTTGTAGATTCCCTCATGTATCTCAGTGCCCCACTTGTGCACGGCACTGCTGGTCAGCAACTGGTGACAGCGGACAAGTGAAAGAGAAAGTACAAAATAAGGGTCATGGATGCAAATCACTCAGTCACATGTAGCTTCGTTTTTTCCCTGTTGCTCACTTTTTTAAAGGCCTCTGGCATGCATCGGTCCATAAATCGCTTGCAATTCTCATCCGCGTCGGCAAGACCTGACAGAGAGGAAGATATTAGACTCCGATACTGATTCCCACCACACACAAACACAGATACAGGCGTGGACTCACCGTGTCGGGCAAGGCAGGTGGAGGCAATAAGACACTTGCCCAGGGACTCCTCTCTCTTGTAAGGTATGGACCAGTGGTCAGTAAAGACTCGACTCTCCAGCTCGTAGAGGTTGGTGGTGGGAAACTCCATGCTGACTCCAGAGCAGTTACCATTCTCGTCATTGTTCCTCTGTAATACACAAACATGAAAAAAAAAAAAAAAAGACTACTGAATACAGAGAATGACTTTCCTTCATCCAGCTGGTGTCATTGTTTTATAATGATGTTGCAGCTGCGCGATGCTATGATTATACAAATGGCCTCTGGCAAAGATAAAAGTCAGACAGGGATGATGCCCGATTCTTTTTTCCTCCCCAGAGGGAAGGGAAGCGACGGCGGCGACTCAAAGTGTGTCCTCTCCTCAACAATGTGCCCTTCATCCCTGCATCCTTCTCCCTCCTTGATTACCTACCGAGAAACTCTCAGAACCGCTCAAGACAGATGCTTGATTTCAAGTGCCTCACGAGTGATGAAGACTAAAGCAACTCACATGCAAGACGGGGCCGGAGAGCAGGAGTCCAGTTTAATGAACACCCTGCACATCACTGCAGTGCTAACTGCGCCATGCTTTCCCTGATGACCTTTCAAACCAGTCAAACCCGAGCACGCAGTGAAATGGGGAAAAGCTTCACCCATTTTGTAACTACTCTCGTCAAATTTCAAAGAAAGTCCACGATGAGCTGCACCGAAAAACAGAGGCCGTAAATCCTTTGACTCTTGTGTTGTGAGAAGCAACAACAGACAAAAGATTGTTGAATTATTTACATCATAAAGCTGCACATTCAAACCACTCAACACCCCCCCCTTTGTTCCCTGGCACATTACGAAAAGCACATCCAACACTTCAGCTTGTCATACGTTAGATGACCTATTGATTTACAATATCTTCAAACTACAACAGTGCTATGTAATCAAGCTTGACCTAGAGTCTTCTTATAAAGAAGCACCAAACACTGCGAGTGAGCCCCAGGATTCAGTTCTCACTACATTATAAATGACCCACACTATTACGACACATTTGTCCATTTTGCCTGTGGGTGCTGCACAGTATAAATGTTAATACAGCAAAAAATATCGTTAGGTCAAGTCTTAGCATTTGGAATACATCTCCACACATTACCATACGTAATTTTCAGGGCATCCACTGCACTGCATACTAATAAAAGTGCAGTAAAAACAAGTACCACACTGAACTCAAAGTCTGAAAGTGAGGAAAACAAAAGAGACAGACGGGGTAGGGGATGGAGGAAGCAACAGAGAAGCATCGCATTTCATCTCTTCCCTTTCTGAGAAAATTACAAACTACAAAAAGATGGATGAGAGGAGAGGAAACGGGGAGGGAGACTGAACCAATACAGATCTCAGCAAATGTCTTGTTCAAAGTACAGCAGTAAAGAGACATTTCGATGCAACCAAAACTTACTAAATCTAAACTCAGCAATGCTCTCCACAGAGTGTAAAAACTGAAAACCAGAATGCATCCTGAGTATCGACAAAATGACCATCAAAGATGCATCGAAGCTGATGATTTTTATTTTGTATTCTAAAGACTTGAAACCTTCAGGGAACAGTCTGTGTGTCCCAAAGGAACTGTGCACATGTGTATTGCTGGGATGGATCATGAGGTAACTCAGTGCCTCTCTGTTACTATGCACCCAGAACCCTCCTGGGAATCCCAGCTAAAACTGCAGTGTGTTTGTGTGTGGCACTGCGGGGGCTATATTTAGGAGCATAACATGAGGCCAAAGACCTACGAGTACGACAGGCCTGTGACAGCCAACACAAGAAAAAAAAAAAGAGGAGGAAGTATGGCACTTTCACACTCGTGACTTTAGACTGTTCGTTTCAAAGCTTATGTAGGCTGTTAATTTTATCATCAATTTCTCTAAATGATCAACAGATATTGAGATGGACTAAATCATAAAGGTTGATGTTCAGTCAATGGAAACCTTACAATTGCACTTATGTGGCAAATGAAAAATCTGTATAGATATTTATGGAGGACAATGAGAATTAAATATGCACATAAAATTATACACTGAAATTAATTACAGTATGTGCGTGTTATGTCTATGTAAATAATATATGCAATTTTTGTTTTTGTTTACAATTGAATTCCACAAAGAACATACCAGACTTCACTGATCTCTGGTCATGCTGTATCCTTGATGTCCAGTTTTGCAGCGTGCAAAACTTTAATAGGTTGTATTTGTATGCATATCTTCAGTTTTTGGTTATAAACAGTACATGACAGAGATCATACAACATGAAGAACATTGATTTTTTTTAAATGTAATCTGGTAAAATTTCAAAATCTTGTAAAACAAACAAAAAAAACAACTATTGTTCTCTATAGAGCTTTAAAAGAAAATTTACCTAACACTTTACAAAAATGGTTCCAAGCTAGAGAGGGTGTTTATGAATCAAGAGGTGATTTCATTCTGAAAACCTGTTTTTCATTCCACTTTAAAAAGCTTGTGTTTTCATTTGTAGTGTTAAACTGTGGCATGGTCTCAATTATACTTTGGAGAGCATTGATATCAATATATTTATCACACACTACAGACGATGAATAGATACATATATTTAATTGCATATAAAAAAGGCAATTTATTCAAATGAAACATACTCAGACACAATCGGTAGACTTGGTGAAATATTTGTTAACAAAAATAGCTCAACAGGAAATAACACAGTAGCTATTTAACATATCAAATTGTGTAGACAAGGTCAAGATGAGCTGCTATAAGGTGGAACTGAGCATGAGAATAGAAAACAAAGGTGATTAAAGCTTAAACTTTGGTTGGTGGTGACCGATTATTTGATCTGATAATTCAGAAACTGAGATATTAGCAGGTAGATGTCAGAGGAGACTGGGCAGATGTTTTCTTGACACATTCTGAGCTTCTCTGTATCTAAACACCACAGACTGGTATTGTTGCTGACCATGTCCATCATTTAAGAGCACAATGTAACATCTTCTGATGGATAGTTCACCATGATGCAAAGCTCTGATCCGCTCAAACTGCTTTCTGGAACATGACAGTAAGTCCAATACACTCCCAATAGTCTCCATAGGCACCATATCTCCATCCAATAGAAATGTTATGATTTGGTGGGAGAGGACATTCACATCATGGACGTGCAGCTGTCTGATACTATCATGTCAGTATGGAAGGAAATCTCTCCACTACTGAAAGCAAAAAGAGGTACAACCTGGTACAACAAGATTTATCTAATGAAATAGCCTGTGAGTGTATACAAGTCAAATATGTGTGGCGACAGTGGCTCGGTTGGTAGTCCCTCCCTCACATCAACCCCTCAACTGTCCATACGTCAAAGTGTCCATGAGCAAAACACTGGACCGCCATACATAAATATTTGTGTGAAACTATGGCATAGGACAAACATTGAACTGCAAGTTTAATATTCCACAAAGAACATGCGAAACAGTTTACAGCTCTTTGGTCCCACGATATCTTTCTAATTGTTTTGTAGTCTGAAGAAATACAAATACGACCCACAAATGTCATTCACACTTTTAAAAAAGAAGTTATTCATATAATAAACCAAGCAAGTTATAGAGATCTGATCATATAAAAAAAGGGACATCCTGATCAGAATTTATGGCCGCATAGCCAAAAACGATGTTTTAGACCAGAGTATCTATGGATACTAATACTTTCCCAATCCGATGCTTACAATGTGATTTTCCGATAAGAAAAATAGTATAACCTCGTACTTTGTTATTCCAATATTGTTCATCATCTCCTGGATGTATTCTTTCATATGCTTTGCTGTGTAAAACCAAATGTGCTGGATTTAACTGAGAAGTGTCAGAATCAATCCAGTACACAGTGAGGCTCAGCAGTGACCCAGGACAAACAGCCCTTCACATCTCCAGAGGAAAACTAATTGTGGTCACTTCTTGTTTAAAATAATCTCAGATGTTGTCACATTTTTTGTTGTACAGCTATGGTAAGGCAGAGTCAGAAATATATCATTGACATGGTTAGTCATCCCACAGACACACATTCTTAAATACATCATGGCCAGACTATTTCTTGCCTGTGCGTGAAGTTAACAATTAAAACCTCGCACCATGAAGCCTTAACTAAACACATCATACATAGATTTATTCTTGCGTATTCTAGATAAATGTGCATATATAAAGTTTATAAGTTGACCCATCACCTTGTCAGCTCAAACTTGTAGTTTTCTTACTTTCACACACTTTTTACATTTCCAATCAAATAGGTTGTATTGAACAGAGCTCTGCTGCTTCGACCTCTGCTGCTATTGTAGATAGTCCATGTGACTGTGGGACTGCTTTGGTTTTCTACCTTCAAATATTGCTTACATTTTAGCCACTGTGATGCTAATGGTGCTACTCTGAGGTTTTCCGCATGGTATTTTACCATCATGTCGTTTCCAACAGTGGTCAACTTAAGGTAGCCGTCATAAAGCTGATTGGCTCAACCAGGCACATTCTCCATAAAGCAGTAGAGGAAAATGTACACAACACATATGGTTAAAAGCCAGAGAGGGTGTGTATGAATTAAAAGATGATTTTGATTAAAAAAAAAAAAAAAAAAAAAACCCAAAAAAACCCTGTTTTTCGATTACGTTTTTAAAATGCATGTGCTTTTCTTTGGGATTTCTTTGTATTGTTAAACTATGAAATTACCTTGACGATACTTTCAACCACATTATATACTTTTAAAATGAAAAGCTTCCACCTATTCCCATTAGAACATAATTTTTCCCTGTCGATTCTCGTCTTCATTGTATGAACTACAATTTCAACTATAATTATTTAATTGTAAGTACAATCTGTTTAGAACCATTAAATCGTAAGGTCAGATGACAAATGATAATTATACATGGAAGAAAGGCTTTTTCTCTCCTTTATCAAGAAATGTGTACATTTTCTGAATGAGCTCTTTGCTTGAGTTTCTCGCCTCTCTAACACAAAATGTGAAGAAGAAATATTAGTGAGCGGTCTGTTATTCATTTTATTTTTGTGCTATTCTACCTAGAAGTGAAATATGGAAGTGTATACTTGATTATGTTCCGGAAACACAATAGAAACGACATACTTACAAATAATTAAGAAAGGAACTGTAGTAAGATCAAAGTGAAGATTAACTGAACATATAGATACCTTTCTTGGCAAAGAATTACAATTTTACTGCCATCAAAAGTACAATTTATACAAAGTATGGTTAAATCTGTCAATCATTGTTAAAATTTTCCAAACCTGGATGTGTGCGAGTAAATGAGTGACAGAGAGGAAGAGTGAGTGAGCTCAAAAAAAGTAATCTGCAGGGATGGGAAGAACAAGTTACAAATATTCAGATCACTGTAATTAAGAGGCTTTTGGGTACTTTGTACTCATAAGTACTCAAGTAGGGAATTATACTTGAGTACAATTTCAATAGCCAGTGAGTACACCCACCACTTAATTCACAGTTCAAACCTTTCCTTTAGCCCTCAGTAGCTAATAAATGTGTTTTAAATGCAATGTCCTGCTTTGTAGCTGCATTTTCTTACAGAAAATATTGTTCTATGAGAAGAAGTGTACAATATATAGGTTTTTGGAAAAATGTGCTTTGAATGTTGATATAATATACATGCAGACTGAATCAAATGCTTGGTATCAGCAGTTGGAATGTAACCTATGCATGGAGAACTTTTTGAGAAATATACATTCATATTACTATGACTTGCATTCGAGTACAATTTCAGCAACACAATAGCTTGTAGCTCCTCAAATACAAATCTCCATCTGGAAATCAGAAGTGAAGAAACTGACCAGTGGTTTTTGCTGTTCTGCTTGACACATCCACAGCATCTCAAAAAGTATCAAAGCCCTCCAACAAGTGCTGGAAGAAATAATCACACAGCTGAAACTATTACAAAGCCCTGCTTTTGGTTGCACCTTCAAAGATTTTGGAGGTCTTAGAAATCAACAGGTCAAGTCGCTGAAGGAAAAAAAGAAAAAAAAAGGCAGAATGGGCTTCCTCACGGTGCCAGTCAAGGCAGTCTCCGCAGGTCTGATGTTGGACCGATGCTCGGCAGATGCCGGTGAGATTTACCCGTTCACCTCCATAAAACACAGCAGAGGCTGGGACGCAGTGATAGAGGACCTGTAAGTTAATTACTGCCAGCGACTGTCCTCGATCACCGAGCATCATGGTCATCTCATACGTCGTTTAAATTAATAATAAAAAACAAAACAGGTAATGAGGCATATTGTGACTTTGAGGTGACCGCTAATAATGATTTAAAAAAGTGGGGTGATCGGAGGAGCCACGTACGCCAAAGACATTGCGAAATCGCTACCGATCCCGGTGCGAGCGGACTGCGGTGTGCGGCGGAGGAGCAGAGCACGATGGACCCTGTCACACTGCCTCCGAGCTAGCGCTAGCTAACCGCGCAAACCACGCTTTGTCGACCTGGCCCGGTGCCCGCTGGCCGGCTAGCTTACAACCCCGCGGCCGGAGTCGAATTGAGCGGTTCAATCCCCCCGAGTGATGCCGCCTTGTTTCCACTGGCGCCTTTAACTCAACGTTACGCGAGCTAGCCGCTAGTGGCTAGCTGTGTTAGCTGGTAAGTTTGTTAAAAGAACACCCATGGCGTATTTATCTGCGAAACTGTGCTTAATATTCACAGTTATCGGCCGTGTTAAGCCTGTCCCGGGTGACGGGAGGCTGTTTCGCCTCCTGCGCTGACAGCTCACGCTGGCTCCCTCCCTGCATGTAGCGCCGAGCCCGCTAAGTTTAGCTCGTTAAATGGGCGAGCCCCCTCTCCTCCGCAACTTGCAGTTAACCGCGGTCCCCGTCGCCTTGCGAGCTGATGCTTTGCAGGTGGCGCTTACCTCGCTGTCCACCACGTCATGGTACGCCGGAGGGGGATCGAACCCTCCCGTTCCAGTGCGCCCGCTGTTTTCCCCCTCTCCGCTCGAACCCAAGCCGGGGGCAGGCCCGCTCTCCATCGGCTCGTATCCATACCCGAGTCCGGGGCTTTCGTTTGTCAGCAGCGCCACTGCCTCGTTGATGTCGTTCTTTGCCAGCCGGAGCGCTTTCCGTATCACGTCGGGGTCCGGGAAACCCATGCAGAGGAGCGTGGTGATGTGCTGCTCCTCTTCGGTCTCCATTTTCAAGGTGTCTCCGCCTCGCAGACTAATAGTAACAGGGTGTTCGGCGCAGCCCTGTAGCACTGCACGCCGCCATGTTTACAGTTCACTGCTGCTTGCCTGTCACGATCTGACTTCCCCCACAACAGCTAAGACACAGGTGTTACGGAAAAGTCCGCACACCAAGAACTACGTGCTGCTGACGTGAGCGCGCACAGCAACAAGACCGAGAGGATCCGGTAGCAAAGCGCAACGACGTTTTAAAGGACCACTCATCGAAATATTCACTTTTGATATGCGCGATATTACAATTATTTTTAGTTTATTGCATTTGTCTTCATGCTGCTCAATACAAGATTGGTTGAAACATTTTTTGAAAACAACTAACTTAGAAACTGTGAGAAAGACCAATCGAAGTTAGTTTTTTTTCAATTAAAAATATTTCAACCAGTCTTGTTATCAATTAAGGGGTAAATGTATATTCTTTTTAGCTGGTAATATACCAAATGTTTGATAAACTGAAAATAATAAACAATTTATTGTTCATAAGAGAGCCAGAATTGGACATCTTATGACCAATAAATTGTTTATCATTTTGGAAACCTGGAACTTTGGAAATGTTGTCATTTGTAGGGAACATGCCTTTGGGGGATGAGCTGAATAGGTGGACTGCACTCATGAACAATTTTTTTTCCAAAATCTTTTCAGCCAGTGTCAGCTTTTCTTAGCTTCATGTATTGTTATTTACTGATAATTAATACCAGTCAGCTTGAACCCTGCTACACGGGTTAGTATCTTGTTATTTGCTAATAATTGATACCTGTGAGCATGAGATGTGCTATAATTGTTAGTATCTTGATCAAGAAATCAACTGAACAAATTTATCTTTTTATCATAATACCTCTATGGTGGAGACAGTATTTAACAAAGACATAGAAGGTGAACAGAATAAAAAAAGTAGCTATGGAACAAAAGTTAAAGTAAATTCAAAAACTGAAAAGCTGAATAAATGTATAATAATATCATGAGGGAGATGTTCAATTTCTGCCTTATCAAATGGCCATTAAACTCATCATGTGATGTCTTATACTGTCACTGATAAACTCATTTCGAAGTTTATTTTTAAAACCATGTAAGCACTGTACTAATGTTGTTGAGCTATCAATGTTTGCAGATGACATACCTGACATTCAGCTTGCTTTAGACCAGAAGTGTCAAACTCATTTGGGCCAGGCCAGTAAAACATTGCAATGCATAGAAAGCAAATTGTGGATTTGTCTCTCTTTTAAAAAAAAAAAATTAAATTGCAGTTCATGTCTTTTTAGCCTTATCTACACTTTGTTTTTAATACTACGGGCGGGATAGGTCCCTTGGTGTGCAGGTATTGTCCCTCGGGCTGGTTGTTGGACACCACTACATTGGATACCTAAAGAAAACAGCTATTGTCTCAGCTTGACACACTTGAGTGTTTCGCACCATCAGGATTCATACATTTTCTTATGTAGCACTCTGTTTTGCACCTGTAAATCAGAGTGATGTATTATTAAATCAAAGCAATTCCAAAATTTAAATAGTAATAGACACAAATGAATATGGAACTGGCATCAAGAACAATTTAAGTATATGCAATACCATGAAATTAAATAAGTCTACGAGTAATGATGGGCATATTGAAATGTATCTTAAAAACTTTTATGCTAGCTTATGTATATTGTCATTTGTAAGGTCAAAGTGACTTTATCATTTCTTGAAAGATGTTTCACCCCTTATTTAGGCAGGTCAGAATAGCCTGGGGAACAGCATGAACTGATGGAAGTCAAGCCAAGGTTATATGTCTCCTCAGACATATAACCAAGTCCAGAAGACCTTAATAGGTTCGATCTAAATGGGAAAAGCCTTTTCAAAATTCCTTTCTATCTTCTTACTTCCTTTCTTTGAATTACATATTGTCACTGTATCAGTACTACAAAAATGAACATGCGTTCCTTAAGGATCGAGGACATATGTCACAAATTGCTTAATTAACACACCTAAACAGCTGCACATGAATTCAGTTCGTTGTTTTGGTTCACAGCCTGCATACGCTCAGTGTTTATGATTAAATTGACTCTTTACATGTGCAGACAGTCGATCTGTAGACCAACACGCTGACTACACAGTGGGCAGCAAACACAACAGAAGGGCGTGGCTGTGCGCGCGAGAGGAGGAGGGGGAGGGTCGGCCTGTCACGTGCAGAAGTGCATCACGTGACGATGGCTAATCAAAGACATGGCCGCTACTGGCGACGCAGCAGCTGCAATGGACAGTATCTCCAGAGCTCCAGCGTCTCAGTTGGTCACCCCGAACCCGGCGGCGAGCTGCAGCGCCCCACCAGAAGAGCCAGAGGACGCCGCGGAGTGTTTACCAGCTGCTCACCGGAAGCCGGGAACGAACAGTTGCGTGCAGCTTCTCTTTGTTCTTCCTTAGCTTGCTAATGCTAAAGTAGCAGGCGAGAAGCCAGTTGCTTGTGCTTTCTGGTTTGTCTTGTAGGTGTTTACCTTGTACACCGTTTTGTGTCGTGTATTTATAACTCTGGACCAGCTGTTATTTAAATCTGTGTGTTTTCTCTCTGGTCAGGTGGCGATGGAGTTGAGACTGCAGAGGAAGCTGTTGAACCTGCCGAGCTCGATATTAAAGAGTTATGCACTGACATGTTTGATAAGATGGGCATCTTCCTCCAGGGAGAACTAACAGGTGATTCTACATTTGTATTTCTATTTTATTTTAAAGTTTTGTTGGTAGTTCTTAATGCCACTTTTAATGTTTGCCATTTGAAGATCATGTCAGTTTTGCTCCATTGCCAATCTTGTCTTTCCTCAAGACAAAGACAGTAAATCAAGAGGGCCTTACTAGTCTTATTGTCAAGACCAGCTCCCCTAGATTGAGCTAGGTCCAATACCAAGATTGATTATAGATAGATAGCACTTTATTAAGGAGCAGAGATAAGTGAAAACCTCGAAAATGTAGTCTAGAGACCAAGACTGCTCTCGAGTACAAAACTAGTCCATACTTAGTTTTTAATAAGATATTATGCAGATTGCCAAGAAAATAATGCACATTATAAATTCAAAGATTTCAATGCCACTAATTTTGCTATATTATTCTTTAAGAGTATGAGGATGTGCAGGACTATTCTGCTAAATAGATATAGCCACACACCTTAAATACTAGTCAGTCAGTGTGAGACAATAATTAATTTGCACATGATTCACATTCAGCTGCTGTTGAACTGCCAAGCAGTCAGCTGTTAATAGTCTGGCCTACAGCACTGTGACACAGGAAGCCCCCTTCCCATAGTAGTGCTCAAATAGACTGTAGTTTTAAAAGGGCAATCATAGCTACTTAATGAAGACATGTCATTCCAATAAACTTGTGTAGTTTGCCAGGACCTTTGTCTGGAACACGACAATGTGGGAGTAGGGCACATTGTCTGTGTAGTGCACAACAGCACACTGGTCAAGGATTTACTAAGCATGTACTAATTTGAATTAACCATGTCTACCTCATGTGGGTAGAAAGTGTTGAATGATAATATAAAACTAATCTAAAATCTGTTTTCCCCAATTTTACTTTCCACTCTCTGTTTTACTTCTCAGCCACTTGTGAAGACTATCGCCTTTTGGAGAACATGAACAAGCTCACCAGTCTGAAGTACATGGAAATGAAGGACATCAGCATCAACATTGGACGTAACCTGCAAGATCTCAACAACAAGTGTGAGTGAGACGTTGCACGTACAAAAGACTTGAATCAAAAAATAGCAACATGGTCTCTCCACACGGTCTTTGGTCTGTACTTCAGTGCCGGCAACACCTGGCTGACTTGTTTTCTTGCTTCAGATGCGAGCCTGCAGCCCTACTTGGACCAGATAAATCAGATTGAAGAGCAGGTGTCTGCACTGGAGCAAGCTGCTTACAAACTGGATGCCTACTCCAAGAAACTGGGTACATGATTTTCCAGCATTAAAAAAATACAGTCTTCAAGGGCAGTCGATATACTCTGTATATTCATGTAGCACCTTTCAGATAATAGGAGAACCTCAAGATGCCTCACAAATGAATGATTGAGAAAAACATTGAAAGTCATATTTGCAATCATCTGCACAGATTGATGTATCAGCATGCTCATGAACGTATCCAGAGTGCTAGAATTAAACTGTAAGACAGATACAAAATTGAATAAAATAAGTTACAAAACAATTCTAATGCCAAATCAATTAAAGTACAGTTAAAAATGTAGGTTTTTCCAAAACAAGCATAAATGTGGTTACATATGTACATTACATTTTTTTTAATTTATATAATACAAATGGATTTGGAAATCACTGAATGAATTAGAGAAAATAAAACACACCTAAAATGAAATGGAACACTGAAAAATGTTTGAATACAATAAACAAATAATAGGGCATAAAATAACATTTTACAGAGCACTGCGCAAAGGTAAGTAACAACTAATTTTTTTTTGTATTTATGTATTCATTTCAGGATAAACAATTCCCATTTAACAAAGAGAAAGAAGGAAACCAAATTTGCCTGAAGATTTAGATGAGCAGATGAGATCGTAATTTCATGTCTAGTGACGTCATTAGGATATTTCCTTACTGTTTGATTTAATTTTTGTATTTCAACACAATTTGGTCATTGATATTGTGTTTGGATGACAACGTGGTCATATTGGCTTTTTTCAGTGTGCCCCCTGTCTCCTTTGGCATCAGTGATGCAGACTAATAAGCAGAACAGAGACTTTTTATCAGCTTGTGTGCCAACAGATGGTGCTGTGACACCACCAACATTTTCTGACTCAAGCAGTCTACTGGCAGCTTGTACTTTCAGCCAGACATGCTGTGGTTGTGTTCTTGTTGCAGTTACAGTGACAATTCTACTTTCCTTGTTTTTACAGAAGCCAGATTCAAAAAACTGGAGAAGCGATGAGGAGGCCGACTGACGGTTATCTTGCCTCTCACTTTTTTTCCCCCTGCCTTGTCTTTTGCTCGATCTGCCATCTGGAGCCAGACGCTTCAGAGAATGAACTGAGACTGAAACAACAAATGCTCAGGCACTTAAACTCCAAGAAATCGACAATGCGGGATGCAGCTGAACGCACATGAGTAAGAGCTGCAGAGTTGGCTTAGATTGAAGGAGAACACCTTATTTTGGCAGCAGTCCTACAGTCACTTTTTGGAGATATTTTTATGTCAAACACTTCTCCCTGATCTCCTGTTGGTCCCAAACTCAATGACGTGATACACTCGCTTCCCACGAATCACAATGGAACTCTGCAAATTGCCAGGATCTTCATTTCACAAAGTGCATGACATTTATTTGTAATGTCAATAAGCAACAATTGAAAGCATGTTCAACGATATGTGTTGCCATCTCATCTGGTTAAGTTTCAGGTACCGAGCTCTTACATTTTCACTTAGCAATTGTGTCCTGAAGTAAAGTTTACACTGGGATCATTTGTGTTACTTCTTTTCTTTAGGCCGTGGAGACTTAAGCACAAACTAGTCATCTCAAAGGGGATTTGGGAGGAGAGAAGTTACTGTGTAGAGAGCTGCTGATGAAGACATTGGTTCAAAATATTCAGTTAACTTCACCTTGTTTGAAGAGAATACCATTTGGTATGATTAAAAAATTGTATGTTTATCTGAGCTTTCTGAAATAAATCATTGTGTGTGTAAATGCATGACTCTTTTCTTTTCTTTTTGACATTGTAATAATGTCAAAGGTGGCCCCACAAAACCAGCACAGAGTAATAGATGACATGCATTTTTATTTTAAAAGTAACCACTGTTCCCAATTTGTTCACTGGGTGTCGCAATAATCCAGTAAGAGTAAAGCACATAGCAACTGACCTGAACGGGATCAGCCAATGTTATGAATAAATTAGCATTAAAACCATACTGGAGGGATGGATTTGTGACAATAAGCATGCTAAAAGCTATAGAACTATGCAACATGCTTTTTTTCTGAAGTACCCTCAATGTAATGGTGTTTCACTTCAAAATGCGTTTTTGATCAAAGTTTATACTTGTTTGGGAAACCGTTGCACTGAATGTGACGACTTAAAAAAATGAATTGTACTTGTTTGCGCTTGAACTAATTGTATATTTTCTTGGTGTTGGTTTTTAATTTATGTCTCTTGTCCCGTTGAAAACAAATAGGACGGCATTGGTTTGAATTTGATGGCACTGCTATGGATGAACCAACCTTTGCCAGCAGATGGCAGTGTTGCGCTATGAGTTGCAGGATGAGGCTTTAAAAACCTCTGTGAGTCTTGTTGGACTATTTTAAAAGAAGTTTAAGCTTCTGTGTTTTAAGACGGAACAATGGAAGTGACATTGTAGTGTGGGTGTGTTTGTGTGTGTGTCTGTTGTTCTCAACCTCCTGTGCTTCCACCTTAACAATAGTTCGCAGAACAGTTTGCCACGGCCAACAGATTCTCTAAACTGATAGGACGTCCTCTGTGTGTGTGTTTTCATACACATGTAAACGTGTGTATTTGTAAAGGTCCTAATCTAAAACAGGTCTCTGTCATTAGTCCAGTCGAGGCCTTGGCACAGAGGGAGCTCATTATTCATACTGTAACATTATTTACTGTTGCGCTATGATCCTTCCATCTTTCCCCTTCCCAGCCTTTTTCCAGGACCCTGGGGCATAAATTCAGCTCCCCTCCAGAAGGCTCTCAAATCAGGTCTATTAAATGATTTTGGGCTTTTTTCTGAGAGCTGAATGTGAGTGCCAGTAGCCAGTCAAGCATGGAGAAGAAGGTAACATACTAATCATAGGTAAGGAGTTCTTGTATTATGTAGTTTTGGGAAGTACCGCACAACTTGGAACATGCTGTTGCAGTGTAATTTGGGTGTAGTGTATTCTCTGCTAAGTGTGTGGCTTTCAGGTCTGGCGGGTGAAACGTACGGAAGACAGACTTTGTATAGGTTCCTCGGGCCTTTATTGTAGGTGTGACTCAGTGTAGAGATTAAAATCTGACGCTGAGAGGAAGAATAAAGGAAACAACCTAGAATAGCCATGTTTTCACAAGAAAGTGCTGTTATTGTTTGGTGTTGCCTTCACACAAGAGGAAGCAGTGAAACAAAAGAAATAATGTGAAGAAATTAGTAAGGAGATAGATCTAAAATTCCTCTTTTCCATAGATTTCTTTCAAAAACCCAGTTTGGATGTGATTCCATAAATTAAATGAGACTTTACACCAAGGCATCATACTGTAATAGTATGAACAAGTGAGTGAATGTGAGATGACTTCATGGTTGTAACCATTGAAAATGTGTTCCACTTAATGGGATTATTTGCTTCTCTACTGGTATATATACAATATATATATACAGAGGGTTTACCCTCATATTGTGGTACACTGTTTATGGAGTAGAACGTATGAGGAGAGCAGCAAGTATTACTGTTGTTCTTGTTTGTTTTTTTTAACATATATAAGTATTTCATCAGCAAAAGGTAAAAAAAAAAAAAAGCAAGCATCATGGGCTTGTTTTGCCACTGTAAACAAATAATGCCGTTTTGTTGAACATTTTCACTAAAGAGAGTTGCCAAAAACAATTTGATAAATCACTTGTAATAATTTGACTAAGTGTCAAATGAAAAAGTGTCTCTCCAGCTGCTCAGATGTTGCCACAGCATGTCATGCAACTTGGGCCTTATACAGTAGTTTTAAGGTGCCTTTTTCACCTCAGAGAGATTATCCATGCTTTTGATTTGATTTCCTCCTGGTCAGGTCCAAATCGAGATCTGCCACGCAGGTACGACTGAGCCGACGCATTGGTGTTGGCCCAGGACCCGATGAAGTGATCATGTATCTCTTTCAAGTTTGCAGAGGTTTGGGTCACCGCTAGGACAAAGTTGCAGGGTACAGAAATGTCTAGGCTTCTTTGTCCTTCCTTTCTCCGCCTAGACGTTGTACAGAGTGAAAGGAAATGGAAGGGTAGTTAGAAGATGTGATATGCATAATCTTTTCTGTAATTTTTTGCTGTATTTGGTGCAAAACATCTGATAGAGAAATTATCTAAACATATAATAACACTCGATGGTATCACTTTGACGGCCAGTACCACTGTGAGGAACCTGGGAGTTATTTTTGACCAGGAGTTATCCTGCGACTTTCAAGTCTGCAGGATCGCTTTCTCTCACCTGCGTGATGCGTCGTTCTCAGAGAGAAGTTTCATCTATCAGGCTACCAAGTTTCAGTCAGGGCGGCTGACACAGTCTCTAATTTTAAGATTACGTTTAAATATTTTCTATTTTATAAAGCTTACATTTAGGGCTGGTTAAGACTACCAAGAACCATATTCTACTAAGGTTGCTGTCGGTTTAGACCGTTGGGAGACCTGTATCTTTCCTTTCTCACTCTCCGTGTTTCACTATTACTACATGTCACTATTATTCTATACCTCTCTCTCTCTCTCGCTCTCTCTCTCTCTCTCTCTCCAATAACAATCTCTCTATTATGACAGGCAGTTTGTTGCCGTTTGCTTGTGTCATCCTTTACCCCAACCAGGTTTTGTATCCCTCTCCACAAT
>OMNM01048833.1:0-19493 GCA_900302745.1 Parablennius parvicornis
TTTACCAAATATTTTAATCAACCAGTCTCTTTCGAACACATTTATTTCAGCGGCGGTGACGTGAGGCTGTTGCTTGAACCTTTGTTTTCCTGTGAGTAAACTGCAATAAACATCTCAGGGTCATTCAATAAAGCAAAAGCCTTAAATTTAGATTTCCACACATTAATAATGGAGTGAGGGAATTACGTGGGCAGCTCTGGGAGTGTGTAGTTTTACAGTTGGTTTCTCCTGGCCCACGATTCGCTTCATGATTCCATAACTTGGCTCGTCGCTGAGGAGGACTGTGTTCATCGCTCCATCCATTACGTGCTTGGCCAGCGCCGCCTGTTTACACCACTACATTATTCATTTCTTATTTTTCACATTTTCAGCATAATTGAGAAATTGTGTTGGGGGATATTCCACGCCAGCAGTCACAAAGCAGACGTCTCTATTGTGACGCTGCTGGAAGTATTTCCTCCCCGTGGCGGATAAAGGGACCAGGCCACCCGGCCGCCCCTCCCCCGAGCTGCCGGCCTCCTTGCCTGTCTCGCTGTCTGCTTTGTGCAGCAGAGACAAAAAACATTTCCAGGACTGCTCATATGGAAAAGGTGACATTTAGAGGAGGAATCATTCCCTCTGCTCAGGCTCTTGCGCTCCAGGTTGTGTGTTGTTTTATATCCCGGAGTGTGTCACATGACATTGGGACTATTTGGTGTCATAAACAGCATATTAGGTTCAAGATCTGGTTGCATGTTGGAGACAGAATATTGTTTATGGGAACAAACAAACAACAGGAAGCTTTAAGATTCTGGAGTGCAGGTGCTTGTTGGAGGTTAACGAGTGGGGGGGTTCAGTCTATTCAGAAATCCCAGGATTCTCATTGTATCTTCCTGATGTCTAAACACCAGGATCCTGCTGCATCTCAAGTCTGTTTGTAGATATTAAATAATCTCAAGGCAATTCAGGGAGGCCAACTAGAAATGCTCCAAGTGGCTTCATCAGTTCATGTTTGAT
This sequence comes from Parablennius parvicornis, assembly GCA_900302745.1. Classification (NCBI taxonomy): domain Eukaryota; kingdom Metazoa; phylum Chordata; class Actinopteri; order Blenniiformes; family Blenniidae; genus Parablennius; species Parablennius parvicornis. The sequence goes on from OMNM01048833.1 coordinate 997, forward strand.
CCAAACCACCCACTTGTCCTCCAAGACACCTGGCTGAGTCCAGTTAACCTGAATGGATTGCTACATGGACAAGTCAGGGAATTGACATTTGATCATTTATATTAATTATTTTCTGGATTGACTGTAGACAAAGTTCAGAGTAACATCGGGCAGCAATCAGGACACATTCGCCTTTTCCTTCTATCATCTAGGTTGTGAGGCTGAAGTGGTACTGAAGGCAACAGCTGGAGCTCAGCATTCAAGAGAATAACTGTGACGGCTCTTCTCTCAAAGAGGAGAAAACTAAACTGGATCCTCGTTCCTTTCCTCTTCAGGGGTTTCGTTGTGTCGTGAAGCCACTGCCATAGCCTGATCCATGCACTTCACTTTTCATTCCTTTAACTTTTGGGAAAACATCTTTTTTTTATGACAGTGCAGCTTCAACTACAATTATTTCTGGTGATGGAAATAATGTCTAATATTCAGAGTCCAATCTGTCACCGGCATATAGCTTCCTTCTCTGACTTGTGATCATTTCTCTCGAGCATGAGATATTTCTGGATCGCCAGGTTTTGGTTATCATGGAAACATGTTCTCCCCGGTGTGTGAAGCAATCCAATGACTGAAGGTGCAGCACCAAGCGGTTACCGCCAACTGCTGCTGTCTGCAGGAACATTCACTGATTTACTGCCACTCTACTTGTCTTTACTGTGTTTTAACTCAGTTTGGAAACTGGTTAAAGCACAAATTTCCAGTCACTGCAGTCACTCAGTCTTCGCGGTACAAACACACTTTACCTTCTTGGTCTTTTCTGAACTGGCAAAAAGCTTCAAAGGGAATTGAAAGTTCCCACACCGAGTTCTGATTGGCGCGTGTAGTCATGGATGCAAAGAGTTGAGAAAAAAAAACAGTCATTCTATATGAAAACCAAAGAGTTTCATGTCAGTATGTGGGAGCAGAGAATTCAAACAGCACACTCACCAACATACACAAGCAAGAGACTTCCATCCATCTTAGATACAACCGAGGGTCACCAACAGACGTGTCAGAAGTATTCATTACTCGAGTACAAGTATAGATACTTTTGTTTAAGTCAAAATGAAAGTTAAAGTATCATGCTTTGTAGTGAAGTGGAAGTGTAAAAGTATAAAAGTCTAGGTAATATAAAGGGTTGGAACCAGTTTACTCAGGTGCTAGGACCTTGCTGTATATTCGAAACGCCTTATTTTGGTTCCAACCATTAAAAGAAATCATTCCACATTAGCCTGGGATGTTTGAGGGTTGACTGGTCTTCCTGGTTACCGACCTCCTCGCAGGAGCTTGTTTGGAACATTTTGCTCCAGTTCTCTTGAATCCCTGTCGCAAACATCTTTGCACTAAGTGAAGTCTGTCGAGCGCCTCTTGCCTGTGAGGGACATCATTTCTATGTTTCATTCATGTTCAGGGGCGATGGATTGCGTACAAACCAATAGTGTGTTGGAATAATATATGTTTATACTTCTCATGCGGTCACAATCAGAGCTACTCTATCTGGATAACCTAGTTTATTTGGATGTTTTTGTTTGCTTAGGAGCAATGAGAACAGGAAGTACAGATAATTGTGTGAAAATGTTGAGGTAAAAAGTAAGCTGAAAAATAAATCCTCCAGAAAATACAGATACCCAAAAATTAAGGTAATGAAGTATTTGTAGTTTGTTACTTAGCACCTCTGGTACATCTGTACAGGTCACCAGACCATGCAGGCACAGGTTTGTTGTTAACTTATTGCTGTTAGATTTGTATGCGTGTGCATGCTTTTAATTGTTCTCTAACCAGAACTGAATCACAATAACGATTTGCTCAGTTGCCTGAGGAAACTTTTCTGTCCTACTTTGCCATGATTTGACCTGGAATAATGTCACTGTGCTTCCTGGAAGGCTTTTCCAGGAAGTCCTGATAGTATTTGATCACAGTGGCCTCTGATTGATGTGAAATCAACAGGAGCATTTCACAGGACTACCAGACTGCTTCATTTGTGAAGCAGGTATCAAAAGTGTCATTACAGCTGTGCGTTTTCATTAAAAAGCGCTGTGACTCTGTCCGAGAGCTCTTCCCTCTGCTGCCATTAATTGTCTCTCTCTCTCTCTCTCCGCTGAGCGTCTGAATGAACACTGCTGTTAATCTGAGCAAAAAACATGAGCGGTCAGAGTTATTTATCTGAAACGCGTGTTTATTGCTGGGGTTGAGGAAACGGCAGACTTTTGTGGAATTGCTGGCAGATATCTACAGCGACGTGTAACAGTGCTGTGTGCAGTCAGATGTGGAATTTTAACTTCCCCGGCTTTAGGTGTTGGGAACGCAGTGCATCCCAGTGGATGCAGGTTTTCATTAAACCGACAATTATAATGATGTGATTAAAACTGAAGAAAAGGAGAATGAGAGAAATGACTGTATTCATGAGGCCCATACTGCACATTCTATTAGTCTGCCGCTGGTGCCGCCTTGAATAAATATGCTTCCTGATGGGTCCCAACACTACCAGCCATTGTAATGGAGTCCCAAATTAGATGTTGGTTATTCTAGTCGTCATAATGAACCCGCTGACTGGGAGCGCTCAACATAGACTCACAAATCCGCCAATGTCTGTGAGCCCCAAAACACAATACTGCAGATAATTAGGCTTTTTAATGAGCTGGACTTGGCTATAAACAGGTCTGAAAGAGCAGTTCTTCCACAGTTAGGCCTTCTTAATGTGCTCAACTATCGGCTCCCGCTGTGTTTTTACAGGAGCTCACAATCCGACGGTTGAAGTTGGACACAATGGAGGTTGGAGATTGAGCACCGGCGCACAGCATAATGATTTGACAGCAGTTTGTGGAGGATCATTTTGATAGGATTTAAAGAAATTCTGTGGGTTTACTTGGTACATAACACATTACTGTCAGTGCTCTGTGCTGAAGTCTGCTGACTCTGACGGCTGAATTTAGACTTTCAGCACCTCCAGATGTACATACCATTAAACAGTCAATGTTTTGTCAGTTATTTCTGTTCTCAGACATATAAAATAAACATTTTCACGCATTGCGATAAAACAACCTCCATTAAAAAAGAGAAATGTTTTTTGTAGGGCTGTTAAAAATTAATGTGGATTAATCGATCAACATGATTAATCTGATTAAACATTTTAACAAAATTAACCCATTCGCAAGGCAGAATGTCTCTAAATCCTTGAATCGTCTCGGGTGACGCATTTCTTGCAATATGTCCTAGTCAACTTAAAGTCGCACAAATGGGCCGTTGATCCGGTAGACAGAACCACCTCGATATGGAAGACGCCAGACAGCTTTCTCAACAGGAAATGTGAGTACAATAGAAACAACACTGAACAGTCGACCAACATAAAGGTATTATGAACACTTTGCAGAAAGAAGTTTTCTACTCACCGAATCTCTCTCTCTCTCTCTCTGTCTCTCTCCCCCTCTCTCTCCCTCTCGCTGGTTATGTTCAGTTAAGCAGAGCAACTCACCCAACCAAGGTCTCCTCTGCAACAATGTTAACGAGTTAGTTTGTCTTAATAGCGGCTGAAATAGGAGTAACAGGAACATTAATGTGGATAAATATTTGTTTAGAAAAAGAGAGATGTTTTTTTGTTAATATGAACTGTTAAAAGTGTTTTATAAAGATACATTAAAAATGCATGATACAGTCATGATTGATTAGTTTGATCATGGTTCATCGAAATTAATCCACAGCAAACCTGTTATTAATTTGATTAGAAATTGTAATAATTTGACAGTGCTAGTTTTTTTTTTGCAATATTTTTAAATCTTGATTTACTGTATTTTGAAATGCCATCACTTATATGCTCAATTTACAAATAATAGAACAAACTAAATTATTTTTGTTCCAGAGAAAGACAGAGTTGTCCAATTGTATTGACATGCTTTGTGATCATCTGCACTTCAGACTTCACAGGTCTGGCTTGTCAAATAGCAGCCTACCAGAATGTCCAGTCAGTTCATTCAAAATGCACTTTTCTTGCTCTTATTAGCACGCTGCAAGGGTGAATAATGCTGAGGTCGGCAGAAATTCTGCATCTCTCGTAGCGTCAAGGTTTGGCCGCCTGAAGACAAAGGCTGCTGCAGAGACCATGTCAGATCTTCTGCAGCTTCCGACATTAATAAAACAACTGCAACAACAAAGTTCAGTCTATTTTTCTATAAGCAACAACATTTTTAAAGACATTTATTTTTACTTTAACCCCAAAACTGGACCGAGTTTGACCCCCGTGGTCGAGGCCAATGGATTTAGAAAACAATGCTTGTTTACTGATGATGCAGGTTAAGTAATTTAGTACTTTCAGGCTCGACCAATTAATCAAACTGCACAATGTGCTGCTATTTAGTCACACACCGGTTTTTACTCTTTGAGGTATCAAGTTCTTCTAATTGAAAACCTTCTTCTCAGTGTAAATGTTTTCTTTCATTTCGAATGTGAGGGTTTCTGGCTGCAGGCAGGGAGTCAGTTGTTTCCATTTTGAGGCAACAGAAATAGATTCTACCACCGAGTGAGATTTAGGTCAGTGCGACAGCAGTTTCTTGTTTTTCGTTAGTTTCAAGGTGCACAGTACCAACAGAGATGAATAGTTCTCAGCACACAGAAACTCTCTCAGGCCTGCATGACTCTGCTTTCCTCAGTGGAAATCCTCCCACCTCCACTGGAATATCTGCCTTCGAACAGGCTTTTCAAGGCATATGCCGATATCACCATCTGATTAGCTAACAGAGGTTTTCATTCTTTGGATATGGTGACATCGGTACAATCTGCATGGATGGTGATGGTTGGATCCAGGATCTCCATTCAATCTTAGCATCGCCACTCTGATCGAGAATCTATCTTCTGTTGATAACTTTCTTGGCATTCTGACAATTTACATCAGAGATGCACTGCAGAGCAAAATTTTGATGCAGGGTCAACGATGAAAACACACTAATGTGCCTTAGATGAAATATTTAAAAATGCCTAAAATGTATTGCAAGAATTAATAAGTGGAAATAAGTTAAAACGGAGAGCGTGGTATTTACAGTCCTCTGTTTTATAAGACGAACAGCGGTGGGGAAAAAAAAAAAAACAATTTTTGAACTTGGCAGTTTTACATCTCAGGCTGTGGAAACTCCTGCCTGAGGGGAGCAGAGGAAACAGTCCACGGCAGATTTGGGGGGGGTCCTTGGTGATCTTCAATGTCCTTGACAGGCAGTGTTTTTCTGCCAAGTCCTCTATTGGTGGCAGTGAGACCCCAGTGATCTTCTTACCACTGAGAGTGCTGCTCCTGTCCACCCATTGGCTAGTTAGCCCTGCTAGGCTAATACCCTCCACTGTGGTTGCCTCAGTGAGCCAGGGCTCCATGTAACCAGAGAACAGCAGTCTCTCATCTCATGTCTCGATGTTAAGTCTATCCTCAGTCAGTCCAGTTTGTTTTCCAGGGAAGACGTTAGCCAGCAGGTTCGATGGTAGTGGCGTCCTACTTGGGTTAGCTTTAGCCTGAACGCCAATCCCTCCGCATACACCTAGCTTTTGCTCACGCCCGGTCTTCTCCTCTGGACGCAAGTATCTCTGGTGGATGGTACCGGTGTTGAGCAGGTCATGCTGAGCCAGTCGGTCTTGATCCAGTCGGTGCTGAGCAGCAGGTCTCCCTGTGTCTTCGCAGCAGTCCGAGTTCTCTCAGCAGAGCCATGGTGTCCGGGTCTATGAATCCCATTGTCTGCTCCATACACACTGACAGAAGTAACAGAAGGCTTTGACGGATGTATGTTTGAGTTTTACTGCTGGTCAATATTGTATCATAGTTATCTTTAAGTATTATCTTTTGTCGTTAGCCCTTGCAGCCACAGCCGGTACAGCAATCCAATTCCGATTTTCTGCTCACAAGTGACTCATATCTGTTTTTTGGACTGTGTGATTGTTGCAATTCAGATTTTTTTTCACAGCAGACCTAGGCCCCGATAATGTCTGGTACTAAATCAGATATGTATCTAATGTCTTTCAAAGCTACCGCCGCCTGAATGATCCAGTCATAATGATCCATTCACGTCCCACATCCTTGATGTGAGACTGATGTGACGAATAAGCGCCGGCAGAAGTGGCTATGCTAAAAGGTTTAAAGCTGTGTTCTCTTTTTTCCTCAATCTCTTACTTCTTTCCCTAATCATTATTCTTGATTTCATCGGCTCCTATTGCACCACCATTTAAAAATGGATCTACACGCTGACCTGTGTCAATTTGGCTAGCCATATCGGCATATAGTCTCTTACCATTTTTCTTAGTTTATTTAGTGCAGTTGTGTGTTAATGGCGTGTTCTTTATTACACATATAACAGTTTTATTGCTATAACAGGATTTCTACACAAGCTGAGATTTGGGCTGGTGTTTTATTGCGGTGTGAGGATTTTACATTGTGTGGGCTGCAACCAGGGAGTTAGATCTGGCAACCATTAGGCTGACCGGCGTGGCATCCATATTTATTTCTCCAAACAGCGAGCTTGGTGTGACATCACTCCCATCTTCTGAGCATGCGCCCACCATGGGGTCCGATAACGTTCACACTGCAGTCTGATGGAGGTCGCTTTTAAAATGTAGTAAGAATGATTACTCAAAGAAATCGGATCTCAGCAAGAAACTGAAATTGACCCAATACCTGCAGCATGAGTAGTGAATGTAGCATAAGTGCACTGAAGCTATGGAAGCTAAACCATGAGGGAAACTCTGGGTCAGGTAGTGAGACCTTTCACCTCGTCAAAACTGTGAATGCGTCTCACTTTGGTTCTTGGGGTTTACTGCTCCTTTCCTTTTTCCGTCTGGAGCTCGTCAGCGGAGTATCGCGGGACGAGCTACTCCTGCTTCCGTGTGTTATGACCTTCTTTTCTCTCAGCGAGCTGGCTTCTCCTCAACAAACTTGCCTCCCAGTGGATCTCTGAGCTCAACTTTCAGCGACCGATGGCAACAACTGGAGTCTCCGTGCAGCTGGAGCACAGCTTACTGGCTTTGACATTGTCTCACATGCCTTTGAAAGCAGACACGCAGCTTAAATAAAGGCAAGCTGTCAGTGTTTAGTCACCATATAAAATGCTATTGCCTCGTAGTGGAATCGGTTATGGTAGCAGAACCATAGACAGAGAATATGGAGGCTTTTTAACAGTCATTCACTCATGTGTTTGACAATATTTGCTCTTTAAATCCCATACAGGTAAAATGCGCTCTGCACCATACACACCTTCCTACTCAACTGCTGAATGTGCACATTGTTTGAGGATGGGAGCTACAGTATATACTGAAGGTGTTTTTATGATCAAAAATTAACATGAAGTAACATAAATAAATGAATTCATTGCTTTCTTTTGAGTGTGTTGCCCTCTGGCAACTTTATGCAGCAATTGTGTGCAGTCATTTCATTTCAATGTATGTCATGTGCATTGACGATAAAGGTATCTGATCTAATATAATGTAATTAATTTATATGCAATATCACTAGAACATAGCATATATAACAATATACAATTTTTATTCAAAATTCTTTTAATAGAATGCTTTTAATGGTTTTGTCCTAAATTCAGTGACTGTTGACAAGAGAAACTGAAGAACTGCCGTGTGAGCAGCATCCAGTTGTGAGCATGAGAATTAGAGAGTTGAACATCATCAGCCGAGGTGGATTTCTATGCAGACTCTTGTTGGTCCAAGCAGGAGGCTTCCTAAAACCAAAGATTCAGTTCAGCTGCACTTGGTCATATGTGTTGGAAGATGTTTTACCCCTTCGTGGCTTCATGTTGACAAGGTTTTGATTTTCACATTGGAGGTCCTTAAAGACAATAGAGTATTAATGAGCCACAGCCCATCAGCATAGAGACCATCAACAAAAAAGGGCCTGTTTCCATCTGGGAAATAACGTGGATATCTGGTGATGTGCTCACATGTGACTAGCCCTGGCACAGACTATGTATCCTTCTCCATAGCATGCATTTCATGCTGACCTCATGACTTCAGATTGTGTCACTATACTTTTACGTCACTTCTGCTAAATGGCCGTCGGCCATGAGGCACCTTGTCTCTTCAGACCTCCGTGCACAGATGTCCATGCTGTTTTCCAGAGTTTCTTGGGAAAGTTGGAAACACTGCACAGCTCAGCTCGTCGCAATCTCTTAAAGAAGAATGCATGGCGTTTATGTATTATGTATGGAGAGAAATCCTCAAAAAGAGAGGAGGAGCAAAATATGGTCATGGCTTAAAGACAGGCCAGATTGGGAGGTCAATTTTGCAAGTAAGTACTTGTTGACATCTACTATAATTCTATGTTAGAATTTAATGTTCTGGTCTTTCACTTTCCAACAAAACACGCAACATGTAAATGTAACAAAGAGGCCATGGGTCTCAACAGCTGTCACTATCATCCCAGATATGTGACACTGTGGGATTTTTATCGCATTTGTGACACCCAAATCAAGATCAGCCTTCAAGGAAAACACAGTTATTGTCCTCAGAAAGCATCATCATTGTCATATTAATGCACAGCTGTGTAGGTTAGTGTGAAAGCCGTTTATGCCTCTGGTAAAGCTGAGGTGTATTGGGCTCTTGGAACAATGTTCCCCAATGAAGCCTTTTCAGCCAGGACCATTTCTTCGCTCTCATGCTGGATTCATATCTGGACAGTTTCAAAGGTTTCCAATTTCCAAGGTTTCCAATTTTCCATACTTAAGAACTTACTTTTTCTCTATGACAAAGAATCTGCCAAATTCATCCCAGAAGTTCAACACACTGAACTATATCTTTAGTGAAATAATCAAATCCTTGCCTTAACATTTCTGGACACTGTGAGATGTGATTGTGAAATCATTTATTGGTAGAACATGAGACAATCTGTGAATTTATTAGATCTACACCAGTCTTATCTGATTTAAAACAGCTGCTTAGGTTTCAGAGGTGCTGAGGAGAGTGATCAATCTGTTGTTAAACCAATTATTTAATGTGTGTTTGTGACCGCCGTCTCATTATTTGTATTCTGATATCTGCCTTTTATTCCCATGTCTCTGATTGAAAAACTATCAGCAAGTTAATTCATCTGTTTTCAGCCATCCAACAAACACTTGGAGATCAGTTCCAGGAAAACAGCTGTAGGGTTAGAAAACAAAAAACAAAACAAGTTAATGACACTGGCCAGTCCCTGTTAAATATCCTCACTTCCTTTGAGAAAATTGTGTAAAGTTCCATGTTGATCTTGCCAGCACAATGATCTTGTTCTTATTATCAACCAAATGAAGAGAGCCTTTGATTGTTTCCCACCAGCGTTGGGACATGACAATTACCACAGTCATTTCAAGCGCTGGTGCCCTGGTTCATGCCGGCGTCTGTTCGGCCATAAACACACATATAGAGGACTTTGCCAAACAACTGCTTCATATCTTTTATGCTTTAGTGGCTTGTAGCTTGGCAGTATTTTAACAGATCACTGTTGCTTTATAGAAGGTCCACTTCCTGATTCAAAGGATTGTTTTTTTTTTTTTTTTTTCTCATTTGCCAGTTTAGTTAAAACCCATAAAAAGGAAGATTACCTCAGGTAAATGAAATTTACTTTCTCATGTTCACCATTGATTTTTCTCATCCATCCATCCACCCATCCATCTTCTTTCCTGCTTAGTTTGCTTGGGGTTGTGGTGGCAGTAAAGAGAGCAGAGAAGCTCAGGCATCTCTGTCCCTGACAACTTCCTCCAGCTCTTCTCGGCGGACCCCGAGCCGCTTCCAGACCAAGCCAGAGATATAATCTCTCCAGCGAGTCCTAGGCCGACCTCGGGGCCTTCTCCCAGTTGGACGTGCCTGGTGGACCTCTAAAGGGAGGCCACCAGGGGGGCGTCCTGATCAGATGAACAACCTCAACTGGCTCCTCACAATGTGAAGGAGTAGCAGCTCGACTTTGAGTCTCTCCTGATGACTGAGCTCCTCACTCCATCATAAAGAGTGAGGCCCGACACCCTGTATAGAAAACTCATTTTGGACACTTGTACCCACGATCTCATTCTTTTGTTCATAACCCAAAGTTCATGACCATAGGTGAGAGTGGGGATGTAGACCGACCGGTAAACAGAGAGCTTCGCTTTATAGTTCTGCTACCTCTTCACCGCAACGGTCCGGTACAGTGACTGCTTTACTACAGCTGCCAGGTCCAACTCGTTGCCGATCTCATGATCCCTCCTCTCATCACTCATGAATAAGACCCCGAGACTCCTCCACCTGCGGAAGGTTAAAAATAGATCAAGGTCCAAAAATAGATCATGAACTTCATGACTTCTTGTTACTGAACTGTAAAGATCTATCATCCCGTTTTTCAACACTTCACCATGACCATCTTTGGTCCAGAAACCTTGGATTCACAGTTGGTTTCTTTTCCTTGATTTTCCTCTATTTGAATATTGGATCATGGGAGCTGCATTCAGATTCTATTGTGTCAGCTGGACTGGCTCCGCCCACACATGCCCATCTTGGGAACAGGAGGAAGTACTTTCTCTCGTGGTGCCATGTGCCAGAGTAGAGCTGCCTGGTTGTGGGAGGAGTCAAAGGATTCACACCAATGAAAATCAAGAAAAGGTGGATTTGGGGCAATAAACTTTGAATACATTTTTAGGCCAACAGGACCATGTGAAAGTGTGGAAAAGCTGCTTAATATGACCCCTTTAATTAGGTTCCTTAGAATGAACTTTTCACACATCCATTGTGAAAATATATATATTTTTTATGGACTGTATTTTGTCTGATGTTATAAACTTCAATCTTGCTTTGTGATGACTGGCCCTCAATAAAAATCTTTTTTAAACTGTGAGCGAAGAGTAACTAAGAATTTGGGTTTTGTTTTACATGTGTTTGATCAAACTTTGCCTTAACTTCCGATATATTGTGGTATATAGATTAATTTTGAAATGGTGCATGTTGGATGAAACGTAGGCAGAAATGGGTGGAAGTCAAGTAGTTCTCCTTCTTCTCCTGAATCATCTCTGGAGGCACAAAGTCTGATTTCTGTGGCTCTGAAAGTCAAGTGATGAATTCCAAGCACATAATTGGTTAAAACTGTGCCCCACCCTGGGTTTAAAGGCCAGTAAGTCTTTAATTATGTATACTTGTATTAATTATATATGTATGAATGACTAAACACCCATCCAATATCTCCTTAAATGACTTCCCTGCATTGTCAGAAGAATTAATTACATTAAATCGTTTGCTGAAGGAAACTTGGCTCGTGGAAGGAACGCTTCTGTCTTCTGTTTATTGTCCGTAAAATTATAAATAACAGAGTATTGATGGATGATGAAGAAGATGAGTGGTTTTTTTTAATGGGAATTATGATTATTGGCATATTTGAAGAAACAAGAAAGACTATTACAAAGATAACATTAAAGATCAAATAGAAGATTCTAAATGTTTCCATTTCGAATAGGTTTACTGATTTTCTTTCTTGTAAATTCCAGGTAAATCAAAAATAGACAAACATGATTTTGATCCTAATAAACTCACTCCACAATCCTTGACGCACTTGTCTCCGCTTAATTTAATGGGTAAGTTTGAACTACATCCAAGCCCTGTGTGGCACAACTCCAGATACAGCTACAGATATTCAGACCATGTGGTTTTTGTAAATGAAATTGCTTATTGACAAACCCAAGAAGAAGTGTTCAGTTCCCTTGCAGCGGGGCTTGTTGATGTGTGTGTCCAGTGCAGTTGTAAGCAGATGGCCGAGCTCGGCGATGCCGTATCATCAAGGAGACAGTGAGTGAGCTGCGTGTGCAGGAACTTCGTCAACTGTCAGCAGCAGGCGAGTTGGGCTGAGCAGAAGGGCCTGGGGTTATTGTGTCCTTCTGATAGTGTCAGTGCACACAGGGATCGCAATTTGTCTCTGCAGCTCCGGCTCTCCTGGCCCAGCCTCTCTGACTTCGTCCTCCGCTCAGCGGGCCAGCAGTTAGTCACAACGCTCTCCGTCCGCCGCATTCGCTCCATCGGTCTTTATCCGATGAGCATTAGCAGGGCTGCTATAACATATGGAAGCTGGCGCAGTGGAGCGGGGCTGCTGGTTTTTACACCTCCACCCAGTCGCAGGTGTTGTGTTTCCAGGTTGTTTGTACAATCACTCCAACGTACACGTGTTTGTCTTGTTGTCCGCACACAGTGACATGAAATGTGGCTCGATGACTCCGGAACAAACGTAAACTGGTTGAATTTTGTTTGTTGGCGTCACGGTCAGTGTAGTTTATTCGCCGTGACCCAACTACACAGACCCACTGTCTCTTCCTCGGTATTTATGTTCTTCAGCGATGTCAATTAGTGTGCACTCCCGTGTATCTTTGGGTGACTACGAAGAGGTTTTCAGAACAAGAAACTGAGAACAACCACGACTGTTTGATTAAATGAACAATTTTAGGATTTCTGTTCAGTAACTAGTTTAATACATTTTAATGAAATATGTGATTTAGATCGTCTAAATGCAGATTCTGAAAACAAACACAGATGACCCACACTGTAACAGCAAAGGGTTAAAAACTCTTTAACATGGTTTCAGTGGGACTGGTCGGATGGAAAAACAGCTAAACAACAGGTCACAGAACAATTGAAGTGTTACTGATAGACTTTTCATTCATACAAAAATCGGAGCTCAGCACTTCAGTCTGGTCTGATTTATATTGACAGCTTTTCACGTGGCCGGGAAGAAGCAGGCAAACAATGAAATGAGGATTTACAAAGTGCTGCTTTTACACACCATCGCGCTTCCTGTTGTGACGTTACTGCTTCGTGATGATGTGAATATCACAACAGCAGCGGCGATTTGTCAGGAGGCTTCGACTGTTCAGGCAAATCAAGACAAAACTCAGCAATGGATTGTTCTAAATTTGGCCCAGCTTTGATTTGATTTGCTTTCGTAACGGAAGATCATGAGCAGATGGAGAGCGGAGTCTCAGTCTTTCCTGTAATGACGGAAGACTGAAATAGTAGATATATTGGCAGAATATTTAGCAGTGGGACACAGAGATGGACGCTGGAGGTGGTTGAGGTAAAGAATCACACTCCTGAACAGGAGTTTGGAGCACGCCTACTGATGAAAACTACATCCAGATGTTGATTTGCACAAAAGAAGGAAAGTAGAAATATTTAAGTCGGACTCCTGAGAAGAGTTTCTTGTGTTGTGTGATCCTTCAATTTGTCGAATTCCTTCACAAACATGCACTTCACAACGGGTGTGAGTGGCGGTGCAGTTTGCCTTGGGGGAGGCAACAAATAGAATCAGAGCTGCTTTGGAGCACAACGAAGTGTATGTGTTTAAGGTAATGCAGGTTTGTGTTCATGACAGCAAAATGCAAAGCATACGAATCGCAGAAGACTGACTGAATTGTGATGAATGACATTTTCATGCTCTTTGGCCAATCAGATGGAGTCTTAAGCCCCATTTCCACTGCACAGAATGTGCTGGGACAGTTCGGTACGGTTACGGTTTATCGTGTGTTTCCACTGAAAATGTTGTGCATGGTACCAAAATAAGCGTACCAAAGGGTTACGCTTTTTCGTTACCCTTCAGTTGGGGTACCCAGCAAAACGGCACTGGTCCAATTTTGAGGAGCTACCTGCTGATTAGTCAATAATTTAGGTCCTTCTCAACGTGCCTGCAATATTTAAATATCTCATAGGCCATATGAATCCTCTGTTCTTGTTTACATACTCAGCTTTGCTCTGGTTGATTTGTCAACCCGTTTTTTTTTTCAACAACCACGGTGCTGCAGCCGCAAGTTCTGCGGCGCTCACCATCCCTCCTACATTTGAACCGTACCCTCTGCGGTGGAAACGCGCACCAGATTTGGGTCTGGGTACGCTTTGCAGTAACGCTCCGTTCACTCCCGGCACATTTTGTGCAGTGGAAACGGGGCTTTTCAGCACCAGAGCTCACCCACTTGGTCCCAGTGAGTGTGTGTCGAGAGTTTACTGAGCATTGTGGGAAATGCTTGGCTGTGATGATGATGATGATGATGATGGAGGAGGAGGAAACCAGAGTATATTCAAAAAGTCACAGCAGCACTTGAAGTGCCTTGCGTCTAGAAACTGCTCGTGTTTCCACCGACAGTTTTCATGAAGCTCTGTGACCTCGTGGAGACGATGGAGCTCGAGAGAAAGCTGCCCCACAAAAGACATTTTCAAAACAGATCATGTCTCACTTCAATACTGCAGCATATTTATACCTGGTGAAGGTCAGGCCACAAGCCAGAAGCACAACTGCACAGAAATCAATACAAAATGGCTAAAACCAACAAAGTCAAGAGAGTGCTCTACTTCCAAAAGGCTTCTGGTGGAAACTGTAAACTGCAAACTGCGGTCCAGTCACAGCTGGGAATCAATTAAAGATGAGTTACAAGCATATTTATTCAGAAGAACAACTCTCAGAGCTCAAAGACATTAACGTCTTCTACAGTCTTCTGTGTCATATTGTCCCAATACTTAACACTTATCATCTAATATCCTGCAACATTGATATCTTTCTATCCAAGGACACATTTCATTTCCCAAAATAATATCATTGATATTTATAAAATAATGTTTTAAAAAAACATGCCACAATTTACAGATTACAAAAGCCAACAAATTCATGCTCCTCTGCTTCACTCTATAGAAGAGACCCAAGATGAACCGAGCGGTAATCCTTAGATCCACGTCCAAGATGGCGGAGGTTCAGCTCTGTAAGACTAACATGGCCATTAGGCACAGAGGAAGCTCAAAGTTTTCCAGGTTAAATGAGGAAGTCTTCAGCTTGTTTCAAAACATTTCTTATTCTTCCACGCCCTTCAGAGTTTCCCTCTCAAATGATCCTAACATTATCAATTTCTGCCTTTATAGAGGGAATCAATAAATATATAGAACACTCTTTATTCTTTACTGGTTTTATGAGTAGGTGGTATATTAGTTTGATGAAACCTCACATTAAAGTGCGATAACATTGACATCCGCTCAATCTCCACCTGCAGTCGGGATCCTGGAGGGTTTTAAACATGCAGGGATTGACCTTGAAAACGGCCTAAAAACAAAAGCATTATGAGTCATGTCACCGTCTCATCTGCATTTATTTCCTGATTGCTCCTGAGAAGACGGAGGTGTGAATATCATCATCGGAGTTCTCAATCAGGGACACGATGGATGACCTTGAAAGGAGAAAGCAAAAACAAAGGAGCTGTGAGTTGGGAGTCATGTTTGCATACATTTACTTGATTGCATTTGTAAATTAAAAGCAGCATCCTTATGTTGGGTGCTAATGCAGTGTTATTCACTTCTCCTGGTCTCCTCCCTGCATATTTACATATTCTGTAATGGAGCAACTCTGTTGTCAGTAAGTGTTTTGAGTCTTAATCCATGTGAGTAAGTGCTCGTTTCCACCGGCCATTAACATGCACTTCAAATAATCCGAGGTGGGCAGGGACGCATGTGACCTCATAGGCTTGGTGGTGTGAACAGCAGGCCTCCCAGGATAGCGGTGTGGCAGGAAACTGCATTGTAAATGTCATCGGTGCACGCCGTGTTATTGCTTAATAGAAGGAACGCGCCGGTCTGAGTTAGACTTTCCAACTTTCCAAGGAAACTCTGAAAAAGAACATGGCCGCCCATGTCTGGAGGTCTGCGGAGACAGAGAGCGTCTTAGCGGCCGGGTCAAAGGATCCATCCAGCACAAGCTGGGTGACTCCGACGCTCCGGGGATTTAGCAGAAGTTATGTAGAGGTAGAAATACAATCAAAACGCATGATACTAACAAAGTTCAACAGTCTGCATCAGGACTCACCAACTGTGATCTGACCAGCTGAAACTTTTCTAAACACCATGTCCGAACGGGCCCAACAACTGTCTCAATAGAAAACCCCCTTACCCTAACAAGCACCAAAGCAATTCCAAGAAGTTTAGAGGAAGTTGTCTTATTCTGCTTTCATAATGCAGGAAAGTTAAGTTTTTATGGTTGTTCTTATGTTAAATAAAAAATAAAATAAAACGTTCAAACCCTGGTATTTACATCCAGCAGTGAATAAATGTTTAAGTCCTTGCCTGTAACCACGGGCCAAAGGCTACAGAAGCTTGGACTTATCGCAACCTTTGAAGTTGCCCTGTTGTATTACACACCGAGACGTTGGAACATTTTCCAAGTCCTGCCAGTTGTGAGGGGGCTCCTCCGTGAATTGGATTCGTTTGACAGGCACATTCCCAAAGGAGCTCAAGTGTATGGAGATCCAGGTCATTTGGAAACCAGCTCAGGTTTTTTTTTTTTTTTTTTTGCAGAATAGCAATGAGTGGAGTTAAGAATGGATGGAATGAAATACTAAATCAAAGCAGAGGTTAGAAGAAAGGTCTTCTAACCGCACGTCAACCGAGCTGATCTCAGATCAGCGGTCACACCTTGTGAACTGACAATTACCACGAACATTCGACGTCCCTTAAGTCACCTTTCATTATCGTTCACACGCTCAGTTTGAAAAGCAGCAGCTCGTCTTTATCACGTCCACATGCAGAAATACACTGAGCTACTGACATATGATTGAAGAATGACATATTTGTGTTAACAAGTAGTCGGAGTGACCGAAGAGTGTGACGCTGTCAGATGCTAGAGCATGCTGAAATCCTCAAAATTGACAATACCATTTTAGAAAACGAATGAAAATGAGTCAAGAGCTAATGAACTATTGTCTTTATTTAAAGCCCTTTAGATTTACTGTTCAAAAATATACACACACCAGGATACACATGCCACCATGTACCAGCACCAGAGACATGAGAAAGTGTGAAAAAAAAAAAGAAAAGCTAAATGCTTTCGGTAAAGTTTGTCCAACGTTGTGCCCACAAGTAGTCACAGTGATGTTTTATTCATGAGGCGTCCTCTGACCACATACTGATGGTGTGTGTATGGAACGGAACAACCCCCGCAGCAAAGGTCAGCGAGTGCTGTACGAAGATGAAGAGAAATCCTGCTCGGCCCTGATAACACGTAAAGTCAAAAACACAACGTCCCATCTGTCTGTCAGTATGAAGCGCAAAGAGATGGTTGGATGGTTTTGCACTATAAATACACTGGAACTGACCCCTGCTGCCCTGAACTGCCCCCGTGGTGCCCCCCTGAACTGCCCCCACGGTGTTGGAGTCCTCTCGTCCTGGCTCTGCTCCTGCTGGATTGACTGGCCCTGTAATATCAATTAAAAAGACTCGTCAGGATTTCATGGGTCGTAACTCGGATCAGCAGAAGCTCCAAACTTTGTTTTAATGTTCTGCTGAAGTTTAACGACAAACACCTGAACTGCTGTCACATCCAGGCTCCTACTGTTTCAGCCCAATTTCTACTGTTTCAGCCTGGTTTCTACTGTTTCAGCGCAATTTCTACTGTTTCAGCCTGGTTTCTACTGTTTCAGTCTGGTTTCTACTGTTTCAGTCTGGTTTCTACTGTTTCAGCCTGGTTTCTACTGTTTCAGTCTGGTTTCTACTGTTTCAGTCTGGTTTCTACTGTTTCAGCCTGGTTTCTACTGTTTCAGTCTGGTTTCTACTGTTTCAGCCTGGTTTCTACTGTTTCAGTCTGGTTTATACTGTTTCAGCCTGGTTTCTACTGTTTCAACCTTATTTCTACTGTTTCAACCTGGTTTCTACTGTTTTAGTCTGGTTTATACTGTTTCAGCCTGGTTTCTACTGTTTCAACCTGGTTTCTACTGTTTCAAACTGATTTCTACCGTTTTAGTCTGGTTTCTACTGTTTCAGTCTGGTTTCTACTGTTTCAGCCTGGTTTCTACTGTTTCAGCCTGGTTTCTACTGTTTCAGCTTGGTTTCTACTGATTCAGCCTGAGTCCAGTTCATAAAGTTATTGAATCCTACACCAGCTTCGACTGGATTTCATTTTTCTGGAACGTTCAAAAGCAGAGAATCAGCTTTGATATAACAAGCTGATAAATAAACATTCATCAATCTGTTAACCAATCCAGAATGACTTTGGTAAGTTCTTATTTGTCTTATGAATCAATTAAAAATCAGCTGTACAGACGTTGTGTAACACCAGCCAAGCAAACAAGTGGTGATTGTCCCTTTAGCTCAGTGTTCTACATCTTAACCGGGGTTCGTTGGAATGAATCAGTCAGGTGAAGCTTGTTGGCGGCTGCTAAGTGAGTGAAGCAATCAATACAGACGGCTGGGTTCACTTTAGATTTACTGGCATTGTCAGTCAAGACGGGAATCGATATTGATTAACCCGACTCAATCATCAGCTGCTTGTTTGCGTCACAGTCACGTGACTCATTTGTGTTGACAGAGCAAGAAGTTAATTTTTTTTTTTTTTGACAAGTTAAATGTTTCAAATCAATTAATTGAATTGACATTATTTTTGACAGCGCTAATTATTATTATTATTATTATTAATTGATGTGTGCTGGAAGTAAATCAGTCTCAAAGCACTCAAACTTTATTATATAAATCAAGTCTAGTCTGAGGTGTCTTCACATTGCAGGTGGTGTTAC